>JBAMCP010000176.1:0-82151 GCA_037075105.1 Lissocephala sabroskyi
CCCTCACCCGGTGCCAAGGAAATCTCGCCAGCCCAAAGGAAAGAAAGTGACTGGGGAAGCGCTGCCGCCCCAGCAGCTGCAACGTCATCATCATAATCACCGCCGCCCCTCGGCCGCAGCATGGATGCCGAAAGCCAGGAAATACGACAGGTAAATGGAAAATCTCCCCAGAGGGAGGGCGGGGGGCAGTGGCGTGCCGAAGAATCAGCCAGTCAGTTGTTCATTCAGTCAGTTGCTCATTAAAATTCCAACGTCGGCGTTGCCGGCAACTGGCGGCGCCGACGTCGCTGCCTTTTGCCCATAAGCGTAACGGTTCGTCAGTCCACCTACTCCTCTTTGCCAAATTGGTTTGTTGGCTGAGGTAACGAATATAAAAAAAAACTCACACGCACGCAAAGCAGAGCCGCTCCCACTTGCCCGACCCCCGCCCCCCGTCCGTCAAGCAGTGCGCTCCTCCGCCCACCTGAGCTTAGATCGACCGACACCTACTTACCGTTTGTTTGACTGGTTTTCGCGTTGTTGTTGTTTTCCCAATGCAAACAACTCACACACACAGCGGAACAGCGGCGGCCAACAAGTGTGGCCAGCTGGTGTTCCCCTGCCACTCCCCCTGGCTCTACGCCCCTTTGCTCAATCAACTCTAAAAAAGAGAAAAAAAAAAACTTGAAACTGAATTTTCCATTCATAAAAACTGCAGTTCGGAAAGGCGGAAAAAATGGTTGCCAATTCGCTTGTTTCAATGGCAACGCCTTTTTCAAATTTTAACTGTTCTCTTAGTCGTCGTTAGGGTTGTCATCTTGTTGTTGTTGTTGCTTTTGCATGACCTAATCGCGCGCTGAAAGAAAGAAAAAAAACTCCCAACGCGCACGCAAAATTAAACGGCACATTTGAGAGAGTGCGAGAGAGAGAAAGCATGTGGGAGGGGAGTGGGGGGGGAACCGCTTACGCACCGATAAATGTGTGGAGGGGGGGGGGGAACTGCAGCACAGGAGCAACAGCAGCAGCCTTGGCGGGGGCCTTAAACTTCAAAGCAGGAGAGAGGGAGACGGAAGACAGGCCCGTTACCCCCTCCACTGATCGTTAGGCCACTTGAGTCTTTTGTTCGGCTGTCGATTTGAAAATCAATTAGCGCCAAATCGCTTAATTCGCCTGCGTTTAGGCAACCGACAGAAACAGAAATTCAAAAATAATCGCGTCAAGCGCTTTAACTTCGAGCGAGGGGTGGGGGGAGGCGTAATGAAATTCCAAAATGCCCACCATGGTTACGGGTGACGTCGCCGGATCGCCATTCCCAGCAACTCGTCCACGCCAAAATGTCAACCATGTGGGCGAGAATAAGCAGGGCAATCGGAGAGCAGCGGCTGTCAGCGATTTATTAGTTCTTGGAAATGTTTACATTACCCCCCATTCCCCCCCTCCCCTTTGCTCTTTGTTTTGCTTTGGAAATTTGAGTTGTGGAGGAAATTCAAAAATATTTCGAAATCAAACGAGGCAAACTGGTTCCACAGGAAACTGGCCAAATGTCCACCTGTTGACCAAATCCACACACACACACACACACACACACTCGCTGAAATTGCAGCGAGACGACCTACGCCAACAGCGACAACAACGACAACCCTGAAGAGTAAAAGTTTGCCCACCGCATTCCAGGCAATCGACCCACTGTGCGGCAGTCGGCACTCCTATCGAGTAAATTTACTAGGCCCCCCAAACCGCTTTTTATCAAATTTAGGGAGGAATTTTTATAGGCGCCTCTGGCGATAACCAATACACTGGCAAACACATTTAGTGGCTTCTTCGATTGGCTTACTTATCGTTTATCGGGGCTGCCATCTGGCCAGGGGTTGGGCCATCGAAATTGCATTTTTGGTGGCCCTCAAGAGCTTTCTGCAATTAAAGGGCACCAAGTAGAGCAGGAAATATAAAAGGGGCGGGGAGCGCGAGCCGAGAATCTTAAGTGCAGTTACCGGCAGGGAGCACTGGAAAATCCGATTGCCTGCCTGCCTGCTTGGCCGTCAATCTGTTTCATGCTGAGTGACCACCAAACGGACACAATGCACACACAGAGAGTGGGGTGGGGTCGCCGGCGGGGCCTGGCCAGCGCACGCCAAACACAACCGAGCGAGTTTATCGAACTCATATTGAAGATTGTACGCATGGCTACACTCCCCAGACAGAGCCAAGCAGGCGGCCGCCAGAGATCTGCTCAGTTTAATTGCAGCGAAGCCCCCCGAACACGCGCACTCACACACACACGAACGCGGCCTTGGCGCTGGAGTTGCTGGTTCTCGTTCAGTTCCGCGAGCGAACCGATAGACAGAATCAGCGATCGATAGATTTCTAAGGCAGCCCTGATTTATTTTTGTTTTGTTCTTTGCAGGCTCGTCAACGCGCCTCCGTGAAGTGGCTGCTTTCGAAGGCCTTCAACAACCGAGTGCCGGATAATTTGAAGGAGCCTTTCTACCGCGACCATGAGAACCAGGAGCGTCTCAAGCCGCAAATCATTGTGGAGCTGGGCAATGCCACTCTGTATTGCCAGGCCCTGTCCAATTTGTACTCGGATCCCAATTACCAAAGCTTAAATCACTGGTCAATATTACAGACGCTAGCGCGCAAGGGCGTCCCGGTGGCCGAGTCATCGGACATGCCCATCACCGAAACGGTATTGATTCAAACGAATCCGCTGCGAATTGTAAGTCCTTCACACATCCTTCAGGAATCCTATTTAATTTGAGTGCTTTCCAGAACGCCCACATGTCTGTGATAGAATCTCTGATGGTTTTGTATGCCAAGGAAATTTCATCGGGCGATCGCATCGTTGCTGCCATTCGCAGGATATCGGGCATCAACTACCAGGCCCCGCCCGGGCAGTCCTACGAGCAGGCACTCCTCGCCTGGATGTCGCATGCCTGCGCCTCGCTCAAAAAGCGCATCATCAAGGAGGTGGAAACCGGCCTGCCCGATGAGAATGTAAAATCTCTTTAACATCCTTTCCTACAGATTCTAATTATGTTTTTTGTTTTCAGGGCTCGCGCCTGCAGACGCCGGACATACCGCCCGTGCGCGACTTCCAGGACCTTTGCGACGGCATCTGCCTGGCCCTGCTCATCTCGTACTACTGCCCCAAGGTGGTGCCCTGGACCAGTGTGCGGATCAATTACCTGCCGGCCGTCGAGGATTCCATTCACAACATTTTGCTGGTAGGCAACTTCTCCCAGAAGCATTTGCCATACGCTGTGTTCCACATGACACCCGAGGACATCACCTTCATGCGAGGGTACACAAACAGTCCTGTAATTGAAAAGCATTTAATCCTTGAATTGTTTTCAGATCGATGAAGCTGAATTTGGTGGTGCTGCTGACGGATCTGTTCAACCTGTTCGAGATTCATCCGGCGAAATGTGTGTGTTATCCTGGCATGGATGGTCAGGGTAAGTTTCATATCCTGCCGCCCCGCCCCCGCTCCGGCCCTCAACCTTCGCCTTCGCCTCTCTCTCCGCCTCTTTGCACTGCATCGCATTTGAGTTTTCAGTTTGTTTTTGTCGACCCCACCGCCCACTTTTCCTCCTCATACCGTTGGGTGTGTGCGTGTGTGTGTGTGTGTGTGTGTGTGCCGGGCATGTTAGCATCGTTTTCCATTGGCTTCTTTCATTTGCTTTTTAAAGAACCTGAGTTCTGTTCGTTTTGTGTTGAGTTTGAGTTTCCATTTCATTTCCACGGCGCGCAGAATTGGTTAAAATTCAATTAGAAATTCCCCCCCGATTGGCAGGTCAGTGGGTGCCAAAATTTCCATCAACGGTTTGATTTGATTTTGTCATCAGCGAAACTCCTTCCACACACAACCACCCAGCAACCACCGAACCACCCAACCATCCCCAACCAAAATCCCCCACTTTGCAAATTTTCTGTGTAATTTTTACTGATGATCAATCCACACGCCCGCCCGCCCCCTCTCGCCGCACCTGTAGATGCCATCGCCCGGCGCAGCCTGGGCGCCAATGAGCACGGAATCTGCCACCGACGCGGGCTCACCACGCAGCCGATAACACCGATTCCCGATTTGCGCAGCGATTTCGATCAATTGCCCGCCGGTTCGCCCACGAACCGTCCACCGTTTCAAGGTTTTAAAATCAAACTCAAAAAGTTTCTATGAATTTTCACCATTTCTCCTTTGTTTCTGTGTTTTTCTGTTTGTTTTGTGTGTGAATCGCTGTTTGTCTCTCATTTGTTTGTTGCTTCGTCTCGATTTGTTTGTTTGTTTGCTGCTTCCCAAAACCGCTCGATTGTTTTGAATGTCCTGCGTTTGCATTTTGTCCCCCTGAGCCTGCTCGCCCCCATCACCCCCCAAGAGAATGTTACTGAATTCCGGAACTTCATCACCTGCTATGAGATCACTATGAGTTCCTAACTCTCTTTACTCGCACAAATTCACGCCAATCGATTAATCGTCGATTACTCACTGTTTCGCACTCGCTAGTTCATATCATTTGTGACTGGGGGAGCAAGGAGGTTTAGGAAAATAGTCTGGGATCTTTAAAGAAGTTTAGGAGGTGGAACGGAAATTTCGATATTCTTGATTTCATCATTTTTCGATAACTTTGAAGACTTAAGATCTTTGAAGGTTCTGCATCACTCTCTGTTGGTTTTTTTGGCATTCTTAAGGTTTCTTTTATTTAGTTGTTGCATTGGAATCAAATTATCGATAAAGTATTCATTCGATAACAAATGAGGAAATCACGGTATCTGCGGGTTTCATTTTAATGCATTCAAAGCGGGTGGAAGTCCAATTTATATTATTTGTATATCTGAAGTTATAGAATCTGATTCCCAATGTCCCTGAAAGATCCTTTGTATCTGCAGGAAAGCTTTATTCGTTTGGTGTTTGGGTTAATTTTGGTTCCCTTGAATTTGTTGGTTGTTTTTTTTTTTTATTGAATTGAATTCCGTTGTTTTTTCATCTTTATACCCATTCCATTCTTTGTTACCCCTCGCACACACACCCACACACACGCTAAACTGCACTCGATGTTTTTTTTTTTGCTTGGTTTTTTTTAATTCTCCAAAATCACAAGCATTTTTTTAATGTGTGAAAATTAATGTTTTATTTATGGAAACCCGATTTGAACTTATGAATTATGCAAATTGTTGACTAAGATTTTCTGGTATTTTATGGTATTTTGTTTTTGGTATTTTTTTTTGGATTTTTAGTTCCGCAAACGAACTCATTCGGCAGCGGCCTCAATCGCAGATCCACACCGCCCACCGAATTCCAAGCGATTCAATCAAATCACTTTGAGGCGAATCATGGCGAAGGTAAAATCCCCAGAAATTCTTTATTATTATTTTAGTATTTTTTTTGGTTTTCTCGAGTAAAAAATTATTTGCAACCTTTTGATTTTCTTTTCTTTATTTCTTTTCGTCTTCTCTCTCCAATCTCCCCGATCATGACCATCCCACACGCTTTAACAACAACAACAACAACTGCCGCCTCGCTTTGAAACGCATTTCGGCCCACTGTGCGGACCGCCACTCAACAGCATTTGTCGTGCACAAATCGCGCGGCATCACCACACTCTCATCCATGCACTCACAGCAGCAGCAACAGCACCACCACCAACAGCAACAACACCACCAGCAGCAGCAACAACAACAGGAACCGCTGGTTCCGGCCCGCTTGCGCCAGGCGAAAGAAAAATCGAATGTCGAATCGAAGGCCGACGAACGAGGTTTGCTGAATTTTTTGTGTGCATTTAGCATTGTTTTTTGTTTGGAGGGGAGAAAGAGTCGATTTTTGGATTACCCGATTCCTTGAGGATGATTTTGTTTCGATTTTTAATTTGGACTTTCGTGTTTCGTTCTTTTTTATTTTTTGCTTTCAAAATTCAACTCGAATCCCCGGCAACCAGGCGATCATATCGCCGCGGGCCGACCGTCCAACTGGGAACAGAGTCGCCGGCCGAGTTTTGCAGGTATGAAAAATTCCCGAACCTCATTTAGTCAACCCCCCGCCCCGCCCATTTGTGCGTCGTTTGCTGTTCGTTTTGGTTTGTCGCTTTCGATTCTCTTCGTTGTGGTTTTCGATGTTCTTGGCTGTGCGTTGGTTTTGAAATTTACTGACTTTGGTATTCTTACAGGACGTCGTTCGCGCAGGAATTCCTCCAGCGAGGACTCCCAGCTGACCATCGAGAACTTCGGCGGCTCCCAGGACCAACTCAACACCCTGGGGCGCTTCGACCGCGAACGCGACAGGGAACGGGAACGCAAACTCTCCAGCACGAGTGTGGGTAAGTCGAGAGTCGCTTTCACCCGCCGAATGTCCTGCTCTCATGATCTTTTCCTTGCAGAGCCCGCGGTGGCCGTGCGGTCTTCCATAGCCGATGCCCGGGGCACCCTGCAGCTGGGCTATGACACGGACTCCGGCTCCGAGAAGCAGGACCGTGAAACGGAAAAGTATTCAATGCGCCGACAAACGAGGTAGGCTGTCTCCTCAGAAAAAGATTCCTTAACTGATTTTGTGCGTTTTCTGCAGCATCGACAACATGCCCATGGCCGCGGGCAACAATCTGTCGAATGCGGGAAGTCCACTGCCGTTGGCACGCAACAAGCAACATTCCATCGACAAAGACTACAATGCGGATGCGTTCAGCGAGGCCGGGGGAAAGCCGGGCGGTTACGATCCGGAGAGCACGCCGGTTCGCAAATCTTCCACGAGCAGCATGCCAGCGAGTCCGGCTGCCTGGCAAATGGATCCGTACGACGAGGACATGCGTTCTTTAGAGAATGTCACGAAATTGTCCACCATCCGCATGAAGCTGGAGGAGAAGCGGCGGCGCATCGAGCAGGACAAGCGGAAGATCGAAATGGCCCTCATGCGGCACCAGGAGAAGGTAGCCACTCCCCTCCCCTCACCCTGAGTCTTCGTCTTTAAACTGTCTTTGTTCTTTAGGAGGATCTGGAGTCCTGTCCGGACATGATGAAATGGGAGACAATGAGCAATGAATCGAAGCGCACGCCCGACATTGACCCCGTCGATTTGGACAAATACCAGGTGGGCTTTTTTTTTCCTTCCCTGTCTCCTCGACTGTCCTCGTCTGTCCTTCCGTTGCACGGTTGTAAATGAGCTTCCTTCCTAACTTTGTCTCTCTCTCCTTTTTTGTCTTTCGCTTCACTCACACACACATAAAAACGTTTACATTCGATACATTTGACACTCGATTAACTCGGCTAACACGAATTTTTGTTGTGGACTCGCCCGCTCTCCTCCCCCCACTGTCCTCGTCATGTGCATTCATCTCTGCGTGGTGTGGACTCGAAACAACAGCAAAGCATCGCCATTATGAACATGAATCTGCAGGATATCCAACAGGATATCCACCGTCTGGCCACCCAGCAGAGCCAAATGCAGGCCCAGCATCTGCAGGCCCAGCAGCTGATGCAGGCCCAGCAAATCGCCAATATGCTCAGCCAGGTAAGGTCCCCCCGCCTCGCCCCGCTTTCCTTGCCCGCCTCCTGCCATCGCCACTGCCATGAAAAGGTGACGCAAACTAATCCTGGGGCTGAGTCAAGTGGTCAAAGGTCTCGTTGAGGGACGTTGAATGGGCGGGTTAATATCTCAAGCCTTGAAGAATCGTTATCGAATCGTCCAGAATCCGTTATCGTAAAAAATTCCAAGCGCTAATGAAAGTCTTTAATCCTAAGTCAATATATTAACCGATATCAGTTTCATATCTTAACGGTAGTTTGTGGAATCCAGTCCATAAATAATTCAATGCGCCTCAATATCGATAAGAATCAGAATCGCTGCATAGATAAGAACAGATTTGTATCCGATAACAATAACGATCCGTTTAATCGTCTTCGTCGATATATGTTTTATCGGCCGCTAAGATTTATCTAAATAAGTTTTTCTACTACTCTTCTTTCATATCGAAACATTTCTAAATCGTTATAAAATTGATTCTGTAATCGATAACGAAAACGGCTGTTAACCGTCTTTCTTTCGAATTGATTCTGTAATCGGTAACTAAAACGAACGTTAACCGTCTTTCTTTCGACTTGATTGTGTAATCGATAACGAAAACGGTAGTTGTCTCTCTTTCCCGGCCGTTAAAATTTATCGAACCGATTTGTCAACGATTCTACTTTCACATCGACACAATCCGAAATCGTTATCGTTTCGAAATGAACTTCAATCGATACTAACACGCTGTTATCGGACTCGCCACCGATTTCGAAGCCAATTGACCGCTTGACTCGCCCTCTCTGTGTTCCACAATTTGTCTTGTAAGTTCTTAACCCGCCTAACCCCCCGCCCGCTCGCCCGAGTTGAATGTTCTAATCGCATCTCCTGTTTCCGTTCTGCCTGTGCCCTCCGCCCACCGCTAACCGCCTGCAGCAGCAACAGACCTACGGCTCCCAGCAGCACCTGGCCGACCACCACTACCAGAGCCGCCCGATGCAACAGAACTTTGGCTCATCGCCGCATCTTCCACAGGCCTACAATGCCCCCGTCAGCGCCTACAGTTCCCGTCCCCCCAGCCGCGATCCCTACCAGCAGATGCAGCAGGCCCAGCAGCTGCCGCTGCCCATGCAGTACGTCAACGAGCACGGCCAGTACATGTCGCCGCCGGGCCAGCAGCCGCTGACCTCGCACTACATGCAGCCCCAGAGCATCTACAGCGACAGCGGGGCGCCGTACAACAACCACGGCTATGGGGGCGGAGGAGGCGGGGGGCCAGGGCCCTATGGGGCCCCGCCGCCTCAGTATCGGAGCAGCGCGTATGACGATTATGGCCAGCCGATGAACCACTTCTACCTGCATGAGTCCTCGCCGGGAGCCGTGCAGCAGCCTCAGCCGCATCCGCAGCGCCGCACGTGGGCCCACCCGGCCGCGGCTGCCGCAGCGGTGTACGAGCAGCAGCAGGCGCCGCTGGTGGATGTGAATGCCTGGCAGTCGCAGAAGAAACCTCAGCCGCAGGGGCAACAGACGTGGGGCAACCGTCCGCCCTCGAGTGCCGGCGGCGGCGGCTTTGTGCTCCACCAGAACGGCAGCGGCGGCGGGGAACTGCAGCATCTGTTCCAAGTGCAGCAGTCGCCTCAGCACGGCCAGCGTTTGACGGCCGGCAGCAGCGCCAACGGCGTCCAGCGGCAGCAGTCGCTGACCAACCTGCGCGACAACCGCTCGCCCAAGGCTGCGCTGGGCCAGCACGAGGACATGATGGCCCCGCAGAGCATCTGCTTCATTGGCGACGAGGAGGACGTGGAGGAGCTGGAGCGCAACATCATCGAGACCATGCAGTCCACGCGGATTGGGGACTTTGTGGTCCAGCAGCAGCAGCGGCTGGCCGGGCCGCTCAGCGGGCGGGGCAGCAGCTCGGAGGACTACGATAGCAACGAGATGATTTCCAATAAGCTGAATATAACCAGCGGCAATCTGACCTACCGGATACCCTCGCCTTCGAGGCCGCAGATCCAGGCCAACAGCTTCCAGGACCCGCGAGCGCCGCCGCCCGACGAGCGGCCGGAGAAGGGCTTCTATATTTCCTTTGATGACGACCAGCCGAAGCGGCCGAAGCCGCCGCTTAGGGTCAAGCGGTCGCCCAAGAAGGAGCCCGGCAAGGACAGGGACAGTGTGGACAATGTGATGGCCGCCGGCAAGCGCGAGTCGCTCAGTCAACTGCACAACAACAACAGCGTCACAGCCGAAGAGACCAAGACTCTGGGGAACGGCAGCCGGGGCACGAACTCCTCCGGCTTTGAGATCAGCAATGCCACCTACAATAAGTACACGGATGAGCCGCCCATGCAGCTGAGGCATCTGGCGATCAACACGGCGGACCCGGAGCGTCGCCACTTGGAGGATCTGACCAACCAGCCCCAGCAGCCGGCCGTCCAGCAGCCCATGTCGCCGACACGGCTCCAGCAGTCCAGCAATAGTGCCGAGGCAGCCAAGAACAAGGCGCTGCTGATAGGAGCCGATGCCTCGAACTTGGATCCGGACTCGGTGGACGAGATGGAGCGGCGCAAGGAGAAGATTATGCTGCTGTCGCTGCAGCGGCGCCAGCAGCAGGAGGAGGCCAAGGCCCGCAAGGAGATCGAGGCCTCGCAGAAGCGCGAGAAGGAGCGCGAAAAGGAGGAAGAGCGCGCCCGCAAGAAGGAGGAGCAAATGGCCAGGCGGGCGGCCATCCTCGAGCAGCATCGTCTCAAAAAAGCCATCGAAGAGGCCGAGCGCGAGGTAGGCTAAACTTACCCCTAACCTTTGACCTTTAACCTCAAATGTGTGCTGCTCTCTTTTAGGGTAAGACCCTCGACCGCGCTGACCACCACGTCAAACTGCAGCCCCAGTCGAATGCGTCGACGCCGCGCCTGCGCCAGACGCGCGTGACTCGGCCCAGGCCGAAGACCATTCACGTGGACGACGCCAGCGTGGACATCAGCGAGGCGTCGAGCATCTCTAGTCGGGGCAAGAAGGGTTCCAGCTCAAACCTGACAGGTGAGTTGGCTCGCCTGTCTCCCGAGATCCCCCGATTCCCCACAGGCTGCTCTTTCAGTTTGCCTTTCTTTTTGTTCAACCCGTTATGCGATTTTTATGTATCCTTGTTTTTTGTTTTTTTTTGTGCGTTTGTTTTTGAAATCGGCCCAGGTTACGGTCAGCTAAGCTCGGGCTCTATGAAAAGAGACTACTACCGGGGCTCCCAAGACTCCCTCACCGTCAAAGGTAACCGATTTGCGAGATTTCCATACCCTGTACCCTTGAGAAAGGGAAGGGTATGGATTTGTTTCACGTCCTACGTTTTTAGTTTATAAGTTTAATCCTAAGCATGCCTTGTAATTTATGCTAGAGGATAATTTAGCCTACCTCTATTATAATCCTAGTGGTAATTGTAAAGTTTTAACTGTAAATTTGTGGGTTTTTACTAATCTCATTTGAACAGAGTCCCCAGACGACTATCCCAGTACAAGCTCCACACCCATCGGTCGACGGGGATCCTATAAAACTTCCAGAGGTTGGTGATGGTTAATCGACTCCCCCTCCCCCAACCCCCGCTCCCCTTAACCCCATCACTTAGCGTAGTCTCTCTCAATTTCTCTACTTCTCTCACTCATTTTGTTATCGATTTTTGGTTGGCTCTCGTTTTTATACCCCTATACCCTTTCGTAGGGTAAGGGGTATGTTGTTTTTTTTTTGTTCTTAACTTACGACAACAACAAAAGCAACACACAAACTTTGATTTTGGCTGCACACACGCGATTAACCCGACTAAGCTAAGCTACTGCACCGGTGGTGAAGGGGGAAAGGACGAAAAGGATGATGCCAGGGCAAGGATTGCAGACCAGAAAAAAAAAGGATATTTCATTTTGGTTTCTTAACCTTTAAGTTGGTTTTGGTTTTTGTGATGGGAGAATAACGAAATTGAGAAATTTGTGTGATATTTAATTTTGTATTTTCTTTATTCTTGCGATCGCGCGTTTCTCATTTCTGCACTCGACGCTCGACTCCTCCTCCCCCCGCTCAGAGCCGACTGTCGAACGCGGCCGCACCCTGTCGCGTATCTCGGTCGCTAAGGGGAGCACACTTAATTTCCGTGGCCGAAAGTCCAATTCTCTAATGAATCTCTGCGGTAAGATTTCCTCAGCAACAAAAACTCAAAAACAACAAAAAGTTGCTTGCTTTTTCTTAGTTTCCTTAAGATCTTTATACACACACACACACACAAACACACAGTTTTTGTAAACTTTTGTACTTTGTAATCCGTTCTGTGTTGGTATCTCTCTATTTTCTTATCGAGGTGATTGGTTGCCTTCCATATTTTAGTTTTCCTTTTATGGATCTTTTTAAAGCGATCTGAGGTGTGGGTTTGGTTTTTTTTGCTTAGTTTCCTTAACTTCCGGGTCCAGTGGCATCCTCGCTTCCCCCCTGTGGGGTCTGTTTGTTGACTGCTTTCTGCCTTTCTCACTCACCTTCTCCACACTCATCCACACACTCCACTTGGTTTGTTTCCTCACCCATCGCCTTCGTTTAGATTGTAAGTGGATTCTCGCGCTTTACTAAATTTTTTGCACACACATTTCTCTGCTCTCTCTCCCCCGACTCCTCTCTGTGTACAAAACGAATCGAAATTAACGAAATCTATTAACCGATAAACTCATCGACCGCCCGCCTCATCGACGTCTCTTTGCCCGCCCACTCGATTGCTGCATGGATCGATTTCTGGCCTCTTTATTTTTATCGCCTGGCATGACTAACAAAAACGATGCTGCTGCTGATGATGATGATGACGTTGCTCTCTCGCTTGACGGTTAGACACAGATTCCGGACTGGGCAGAGCCACGCCGCCGCGGAGGGCGCCGTCTCCAGGAATGGCGGCTTCAGGTAGGCATATGCCATCCCCATCGGGACCGGGCTCACTGCCGCCAGGTTTGATATCGAAACGTCGCGGATTTGATGACGGGTCGAGCGACATCTCGTCCACTCCCAATTCGATCATGGAATATTCGGGTTTGTATCAATCAATCAGTCGTCTTTCACCGAAATCGAAACCTCCACCTCATTTCATCACCGAATTAGCCAAACAGTTTGCCGTTTTGTTTTAAATTTTAATTCATTTCATTCACGATTGGATTTTTTATTTTGTCCCAAGTCCTTTCGTCGTCAAATCCACGACTTTCGAAGGTCAAACCTGCGCGGTTTTCCAGGCTCCCCTCCCCCCGGCCCACTGCCTCGCATTCGCCAAGAATCTAAAGATCTAAAAAGCTTAATTTTTATATTTTTTTGTGATCCCCGGAATGCCCCTTACGTAGACTTAAACGCATCCTAGTTTGTTTATTTAAATTAGCGCCTTGGCGGGCATGCGTAGCAAAATTTATCGGAGTGTCCTGGGCAATTTATTTATAATTAATTTGATTGACTTTAGGTCCCAAACTGTACAAGCAACCAGCGGCCAAATCCAATCGCGGGATCATTCTGAACGCCGTGGAATATTGCGTATTCCCGGGCGTGGTCAACCGCGAAGCCAAACAGAAGGTCCTCGAGAAGATCGCCCGCTCCGAGGCCAAGCACTTCCTCGTGCTCTTCCGGGACGCCGGCTGCCAGTTCCGCGCCCTCTACAGCTACGTTCCCGAGACCGATCAGGTCACCAAGCTCTACGGCACGGGTCCTAGTCAAGTCGACGAAGTCATGTTCGACAAGTTCTTCAAGTGAGTCCACCAAATCCTCCCACAGTCCTTCCTTAATTTTATTTCGGTCCTCCTGCAGATACAACTCAGGCGGCAAGTGCTTCTCGCAAGTGCACACGAAACATTTGACTGTCACCATCGACGCCTTCACAATACACAATTCGCTGTGGCAGGGCAAGCGGGTGCAGTTGCCCAGCAAAAAGGACATGGCGCTTGTGATTTGAGCCGGACGCGTTAGGAAGCAGGGGGAAGATTTTTATTGTAGTCATGAATACAATGCGATTGATTGATTGATTGTTCTTTGAATATACTTTCAATTGTTCAAGTAACCATAATTTATACTCTCCAGCGAGCCTGAATGATTGAAAACATGTAAAAAGCAAAATACAATTTTAAATTCGCAGTCGTCCCACACACACACACACACGCAGCCCGCAAACAAATGTAGGAAATGAGTTTTTTATTAATTTGTTTTAAATTTGTTATAAACGCGAACTCCCTGTGCTTTGGCAGTCGAACGAGCGAATCGTTTTTCGTATTTCTTATCCTTGGAGCGGCCAAAGCGTCGGTTTCGTCGACGACACTAATTTTAAATGCCACCCTAGCTATTTATTTTTAATTACTAATCGGTAGTTTATCATTTACACACACACGCACACCCGCGCACACACCAGAGAAACCCCGAGTAGAACTTTTTTGACTGGCTGACCGGAGTTCCCCCCGCGCCCAAAAGAATCGAACAAAGTCTGAGCAGTCAGACTCTAAAACCCACACACACACACACTCTACACACACACTGAGTTGTAATTCGCCCCTACTTAATTTTGTATGGAAAGAAGACGGAATGAGTTTTCCAAAATTCTACAACTGCCATCAAGAATCGGACTTGGTTTCATACTCGTAATTTACTTTACTACTATATTTTATTTTATTTTATTTAATTGAATTAACTGGCTCCGCGGCCTTCGTTTAGCCTTGTTTTATCCTTATGCTATTAATGAAGGAAGGAAGCTTCGTCCTGTTTTTTTATACACAAAAGCTCTTGGGTGAGGGTGAGGAGATGTTAACTAAACCGAATTGGGGGCTACGTGGCCGCCGCTAATTGAATAATTGACAAATTGATTGATTATTGTGTGTAACAAAGAATATGAATAAACATAAACTAAAGGGAAGTTAATTGTAGTTTTTATTTTAAACATTGGAAATCCTTCTGCCGCTTTACATTTGAAAATCGTCGCGGAGGTCGTTGTAGCGCAGGACATGCTCTTTGATTTTGGATCCGTCCACCCAGGTGACGAAGTCCTCCATGTTGCGGGACACCAGAAACGCAGGATCTTTGATCATTTCGGGGCCCACACGCACATGTCCGTGCTCGATAAAGTCGGTGGCAATCTTCAGGTTCTCAGCCATTTTAACTGCCAGCAAACAAATATAAGAAACTCTTCCGATCGTTAGCAGCTTTCTTTACTCACTTTTCACCATAATCACGGGCAGGCGCCGGCGGCAGAAGTGGCTGGCGGATGTTTTGCTGGCGGTTTCCAGGGTCAGGCTGTCGTTGGCTACGCCCATGGCCTGCAGTTTGTTGATCAGCATTGTGGACGCCTCTGCCTTGAAGGGATCTGTGCTGTCCAGTTTGGCTATCTTCTCCGTGAGCGCGCGGATCTCCCGCGAGAGTTTGTTGTACCTAAACGGGCAGGAAAGTTAAAATCCTCGACAGGCCGGCCAAAAATTCAGGCCTTACTTTGTGTAGTCCTCGCGCTTTTGGATGCGGTAGCGGCGCAGGATGTTGTTCTCTCTGCTGTTGTTGTCTACCTTCCAGGTGATGAAGTCCACTTTCTTAAGCAGCTTCTGCTCATGGTATTTAAGTTTACGCACCATTTTTTAGCTTTATTATTTCTATTTATGTTTTAAAATAAAAAAAACGTGTGTTTATTTGTCTTCTTCTTTCTACTTTGCGAATCTCAGCAATCGAATAATTGATCGGGAAAACAATGTCCACCAGATTTTACATATAATGTTGCAAATAAAATTCTTCGAGCATAAAAAATAAGTTTTCTTATAAGTTTACCCATTTTAATTGATAATTCTTTGCGAATTTTACATTTTTCAGAAACTTGAGTCAGTTGGCAGCTCTAAAGTTAAACCGATAGGTTTAACCCCAGTGTGATCGAAAATACAGCCCTAGTATTGTTTACATTTTTTCACTCAACAAGATAATTATGGCGACTCCAGCGGCTACTGCCACGGCCAGCACCACCACCACCGACGAGGAGACCACCCCCAAGCCAACCAGTGGCGGCGAAGAGGATCCCTTGCAAGAAGAACGTCTCGGCTTCGTCCGCGAAGTCGGCGCCCAGGCCGTCTGGAGTCTCTCCTCCTGCAAGCCCGGCTTCGGGGTCGAACGCCTGCGGGACAACATCATGGACACCTACTGGCAGTCCGACGGACAGCTGCCCCATCTGGTCAACATCCAGTTCCACCGCCGCACAAATATCAGCCAGATCTACATCTACACCGACTACAAACTGGACGAGAGCTACACGCCCTCCCGCATCTCCATACGCTCAGGCACAAACTTCAACGATCTCCAGGAACTGCAAGTCATCGACCTGTCCGAGCCCACCGGCTGGGTCCAGATACCCATCAAGGACGGCAACATCAAGTCCATACGCACCTTCATGCTCCAGATCGCCGTCATTTCCAACCACCAAAACGGCCGCGACACCCACATGCGCCAAATCCGCATCCATGCTCCTGTGGAGGGCAAACATTACCCGCTGGAGCTGTTTGGCAAATTCGGGACTGTGGACTTCCAAAAGTTCGCCACCATACGCTGATATACTCACTAGGACTAGAATTAAAAGAGCCACCCTCTCGTAATTAACGCGAAATATTTAATATTGAAAAATTATTGCTTCGGTTGATTAACACATGAAAGTTGATTTTTTCGGTATTTGGTGTTCCGGTCTCAAAGCCCCGACGTAGACGAGCAGCGTTAAGTACAAACTAAAAGCACTTGATTAGCCACGAAATTACGATTCGAATCGACAAGAAGTCCTTGCCAAAACAGCGAGAGATTCCTTAGGAACCAGATGCATTAAAGGATTAGCTTGGTTAGTCCACGACGAGGGGGCCCAGGGGGGCGGTTAGTTTCGCTTGGCGATCTTAATTAGGCGTGGCACTTCTTGGCCGCCTTGTAGGCCTTGTAGACGGGGCCCTCCTTCTCCTCGCTGGTGGCCGACTCGCAGTCGAAGGAGGCCCGCATGAGCGCCGATTCCTCGAGAATCTCCGCGTTCCTCAGGTAGCCCGCCAGCTTGGGCAGCTGCTCGTAAGGACACGCCAGCCTCTGCCACTTGTGGAGGCCGCCCAGCTGGCTGCCCAGCAGCACGAACTTCTGCAAATCCACAGCCGCCGTTCTGTAAACCAAATCAGTTACGAGAGATTTGCAAGGCCATCTCACTGGACTCACTGCGTTTGGCGGCGGCTCTCGCTGATTGCACACAAATCCTTGATAAACAAGCCGAAATACGGAATGATGGGCCGAGCTGCCTTCAAAGTCGCTCGGTAGTTGAGGAAATCGCAGCTCGCGTCCATTTGGTGCTGCAGGCCCGCGAACTTGGCCACGTCCACCTTGGCCCACTGAAAGGAACCACAATTACAACAAAAGAAATTCAACACATTCCTTTGGTCCTCACGGTTTTCCTGAGTCGCTTGACGGCCGAGGAACTCAGCGCTGTTAGAATCGCCATCAGGCTGTTGAAGTTGCCGCTGTTGAAGCACTCGAGGGCCGTTTCGATCCAGAACTCCACCAGCTGTGCGCGCAGCGACTTCCTGCCGATCTGCTTATACCAAGGACATAACAAAGCTTCCTCAACGCAAATCTTTCACTTACCTTGAGGACTTCGGTGGCCACCAGCAGGACGAGCCGATTGTGCCACTGCACATAGGCGGACACCTTGACGGGCTCAGAGGCCGAGCCCAGCGCCTCGGGCTGGATGGACTTGAGTTCGCCGGCTGGCAGCAGTTCCAGGAATTCCATCACACGGATCTCCGACAGCTGGGCATGCTCCAGGGCGTAGAGTTGATGGGCCAGCTCGGTGGGACCGCCGCAGTGGCTGAGGATGTTGTCCGTCTTGTAGACGTTGGCGGCAAAACGCTTCAGGGATTTAATACTGCTCTGCCGGCCCAAGGAGCACGAGGCGGACTTCTGCACCATCAACGCTTGGAGTTTGGCCAGCCGCTGCGACTCCAGCTGGCTTAGTGACTCGGGAATGCGTTTGTAGAGCGACTGGCAGGAGGGCAGCTTGGCCACCTCGCTGAGCAGCTGCTCGTCCTGGAAATCGCTGGGCATGACCTCGAACCATTGGCTGAGGAGGCGCAAGAGGATCTCATCCCTTTGGCACTTTTGCTGGATCTTCGCCAGCAGCTCCACGGGCTCGAGCAGCGTGCGAGCGGCCAGCAGAAAGGAGAACTCCAGTTCGGCCTTCTTGGAGGTGGTCAGCAGGGCGGCCAGGACCTCAACAGAGCCCGAGGCTGGAATATCTTTGGCGTAGTCTGGCAGCGCCAGGCAATCGAAGGCTTCGTCGCTCGGCTCAGTTATTTTCAAAACCGTCGCGTCCTACCAAAAAAAGGATGAGAGCGGGCCACAGAAAAAGGTTCCCCGGGCTTACCAAGTTCTTGGGAATGTCGCAGTACATTGAATCGGTGAGCCCCTCGCCTCCGCACCGAGACCAGGGCGTGGTCTGGGAGGCGCTGTGGAAGAGCCCGTCGTGGCCGGAGTCGCCGCTGCTCAGCGTCGAGCTCTTGTCGCCGACTGTGGTGGCCGTCGAAATGTTCGAGGTCGAGCCGATGACCTGATCAGATCCGGTTATGGCCGAGCTCGTGGACATCACCGAGGCATTGGAGAAGGTGTGGTTCAGGGGCGCGCTGGCGTCACGATTCTCGCTGTCGGAGGCGTACGTGGAATTCGAGTCGTTGCGATATTTGAGGCCCCGATTGGGGGTGGCTCGGCCGAGGGCCGTTTGTGGCTTGATTGGCTGCCAGACCTCCTTCTGGTGGGACTGGTGGTTGAAGTGCTCCTTGGTCTCGACCGTGCGCTCGTCGAGGACCTGGCCGTTGCGCGAGACTAGCACCTCCTCGGTGGTGGTGAGCGAGGACTTGACGGTGAGTGAGGTTTCCACTTCGATGGGCTGCTGGGCCAGGCCGGCGCGGAAGAGCAGCTGGTTGAGGTGCTCCACGGCGGGGACCTGGCCGTCGAGCAGAGCTGCCTTGATGGCCTTGGCATCCTCCGCAGGGAGGCCGTCCAATTTGACTATGACGCCGTTGATCAGGAGCACTTCTTCCTGTTGGACGGAGGAGGTTGTCTCGCAGTCCACGATCTTGATGTCCTTACCCAGAAGGTTCTCCACAGCGTTTAGGATATCCTCGTCCATGGCGGCGGGCAATTGGCCTGGTTAGCGCGGTTAGTTGGTTGGGTTGCGAGGGTGTTGGTGGTTTGTGGATGTGGATTAGAAAATTAAGGGGTTGGTGGTTTTGAGAATGCGAATGACCCTGGGCGGGGGGCTCTTTGGAATACGAATTCAATGCACTAGCCAGTACATGTCTGAAACAATGAGAATTAAATGAAATGGGATGAATTGGCTGTTAGCAGATTTCGGCTGCGCCCATTTTCCGTTTTTTTGTGTGTGTTTTTTGTGATTTGGGGCGGGGAACAGCGCCCATCACGCACCTGCGGGGAAAACATGGCCAGCGGACGGTTTCGCTGCTCGGCTTTGGTTTTTCATGGCACTTTCATTTTATTCGCACGGTTTTGAGCTCGCTTTGTTCGTCTGGAATTGCCGTTTCGCGGATTTAATATCTTTTATTTATTTTATGTTTGCGCTCGTGCTGAACTTCGGAAGTTTATGAGCGCAGAGCTGACTCACGGCTTATCGGTTATCGATGCAGGAGCGTAGATTCAAAATAATCAACGATCGAACATTAAAACTCCACCAATTTAACAGAATAACGCCAAGAATACTTAAAAATTAAGCCTGATCTGGGTTCTCTCAAGATGGGCTTGGCCATATTAGTAAAATCCAAAAAAATACACAAATTATTCCCGATTAATAAATTTTTGGGACAACTCTGGCTATTGTGGCGACTTTAAATTGGGCCTTGTTTTCTACTCCAAACTCTGGGTGACAAAGTTAATTAAATTTTAATTATTTGGGTGACAGTGTCGTCTGCTTTAAAATCTTATTGCGTACTATTTAATATTTGCATAACGGCTGCGCGCAGGTATGAGATTTTGGGACAGCAGCCAGAGCTGTCACCTTTACGGGTTGAAAGGAAACGGGCGACTAGCGCGGGCGATTTGAAGCTCGTTTACAGCGCATTTTATTGTGTCGTTTTTGTTTGGTTTGTACAATTTAGCATTGGTATAATTACTAGCGTTTGAATATACACAAAAAATATATGTATTCATATTGTGTTGTATTAAATAGCTAATTAGATTTAATTGAACAAGTTGATTTTGCACTTATTGCACGAATTTCTTTAGTCCCTAGAGCGTTTTTTAGAACTCTTTCAGTTGCGGCAGAAGTAAAACCTCAATGAGCATGAAATAACTTAATTTAATGCATATACAATAAATATATATGTACGTTTGTCGTAGGCGCCATCGTATATACACGAATTCCATTAAAAATCGTACCTAATTTCAACTATTTCATCTCACAATCAGACCTGAAGATTTCCCGAGTTCAGAGGCTCCTCCCACCCGTCACACATATAGTAAATATATAGACTCTCATTTATAGATTTTAACCGCTACATCTACCAGAAACCCTAGCCCCAAAGGACACAACTCCAAAATTAGTAAATTGACTTGAACATTTAAAGTTTTGATCACTGCTCCTCGCCCTCCAATTCGCAATATACTAGTCAATCTTGGTCGTGGGCATGGTGTACTGATACTCGGCCCCCATTCCGCCCGCCAGCTCCCTATTATCCTCCGGCAGTACTCCCCCTACCTGGGCACTAAACCGGTGCCGCAGCAAAGCCTCCGCCGTCTCCTCCGGCGTCTCGTACTCCGAATGCGTCAACTGATGGTAAATCTGCCCTTCCGGCGCCGGGGCGAAGCTCAGCGGGGCCACCGGCCCAAAGGCGCCGCCATGGACTCCATTGCCGCTGGGCGAGCTCCCTCGCGAGCGGAAGAGAAACGCTGTCCCCTTGTTCAGAATGGGACACAGCAGCGACTCGTGGCAACAGGCGAACAGGCGGTAGTTCTGCCCCTGGAAAGGATCCGCCATTGCCGCGCACAGCATGTGGTCCAGGTTAATTCCCAGGAACTAAAATAAACGCAAAATTAACTTCCAGCCAACGCCAATTAAGTCCAAAACTTACTATCGACAGCGCATTGAGCAGGGTGAAGTGATAGAAAAGCATAAACGCCGTCCCGATTTTCACCCACTTAAAGTCGCTCAGGTCCTCCACGGTGTAGGCTCCTGAAAAGAATACCACTTTAAGGTCGCTCTACCAGAAAGGACGCTCGGCCTACCGCTGCGCAGGATGTAAATGGGAATGATGTAGAGCAGGGCGTGCTGGATCCAGTAGGTGGCCTGCTCGAAGGGATAGGTCCGGCCGTCGACCTCGGGGAAGAGGAAGGCCAGGAAGGGCCCGTTCAGGTTGTTCATCTGGATGCGGAACAGGGCGGTCGAGGTCCTGCTGGGCTTGGCGGCCAGCAGGTAGATCTGCAGGACGGTCTGGACATGGCAGGGATTCAGGGCGAAGATCATGGAGCGGCCGGCCAGCTTGAAGCCCATCTCGATGCCAAAGATCAGCGACATGGCCACCAGCAAAAACAGCCGCGTGGGGCTGTGCGGCCGGTGGATCTCCTGCGGGGGCGGCAGTCGAATGGGAGCCAGCTGCTTCCAGGATCTGTACATGATGAAGATGAAGAGGACCGAGAGCAGGACGGCCTCCGTCCAGCGCCTGCGGTTGGTCATGTAGTTGATGCACTCATCGCCCGTGGTCCGCGGAATCTCGTCCGTGATGCCCCCAATCGCCCAGTCCCAGTTCATGGCGGGGAGTCGCGCGCTGAAAAGGTAAAAGTTGGGTGGCTGCTTGTTGAGCGCCCACAAAACGGATTTATTGGCCAATGCAGTAAACAGTCTATAAGCCATCTGTCTGTCTGTCCGCCGACAGCTACCGCAACTGGCCGGGCCGGAGTCTGTTGGCAGCTCGCCAAGTCGGCCCGGCCGCACAATAACTAATTGATAAACGAGTGGACGGAGGGAGGACCGGGCAAGGTCGCCCCCGCGAATCGAAGGCAACGAAATGGGAAGTGCGGGCGCTCAGCAAACGGCGAGTGGCGTCCAGGGACAAAGTTTCCGGCATTGATGCGTTTTCATTGTCAAGAGTCGTTTGGGGTTTTTATCACCCCCGAGAGAGCGAGAGCGGCGGGCGAAAGCTTTGCCGCCGGAAAAACAAACGGCGGCTGCTCATTTCGGGCCGCCAAGTTCGCTTTGCCGGCCGCCACCCCGGGCAACCCAAAAAAAAACAGCCCACGCAATTATCGCCCGCCGCCTGCCGCCCGCGGGGCTGTGAGGCCGGCGGCCCTTGCCAACGGGCGCTTTGGGGGTTGACGGCGGCGGATGGCGACAATTTATTTCGATTTTTCAATGTGCATTTCGAGATGTTCGCGGCGGATGTGCGAATTTTGAAATTTTTGGCAGTCCAAACAGCGCGAAATTTATTTTTGCCGAGGCCCAAAATTTCATAAGTCGGCGGCCCGGCCACGTGGTCGCCGCCGAACTTTGGCCGTGTTTACTTTGCCGCAAGGACGAAATTCCGGTTTACCTTTTTGTGTTCCACTTCACTTCGCAAAGCTGAAAATCGAACTCAAACTTTACGCGAAAAATGCGAAACGGGCCACAGGCAAACACAGAAAAGAAAACTCGCGGCGCCTCTGGCGGTGGCGATGGCTCTGCCCGGGTTCCGTTCGATTGGGCAACTGCGAGTGCACTGGCTTTGGGTTTGTTTGCGGTACAGTCCCCACCCTACCGTTATCCTTGGCGCGAGAGCTTTGCTCTCTGGGCGAAAGCTCTCGGCCAGCGCTCTCTGGGAAAGGTGGAGGAGGGGGAGACGACGGGGGTGGCTGCACACAAATTGGCTTAAGAACAAGCAAAATTCAAAGTCACCTGATGTCGCCGTGACCGTTAGGCTGCCGCAAGTTATCGTTATCGACGACGTAATCGACGCGAACCTCTAATCGCATTTGCCCTTCGTCTGCTGCTCTCTACACAATTTCGCCATTAAACATTCAGTGACCCGCAATTTCAGCAATCAAACAAACACCCCCCGCCCCCATTCCCCCTTTCCCTTCAATCAATAAATCGATTCTGCTGGCTTAACAACTCTGTAATTCACAAATCGAGGGAAAATACTGTGTGCGCGTGTGTGTGTGTGTGTGGATTGGATTATTCCTTCTTCTTGTCCAGAATGCCCTGGATCTCCTCCAAAGTCTTGCCCTTGGTCTCGGGCACGAAAAACAGGATGAACAGAATTGCCAGCACCGAGACCACAGCGAAAATGAGAAACGTTCCAGCCGATCCAATGTGCTTCAGGCTGATCGGAAACAACTTGGTCACGCAGAAGGCCAGCACCCAGTTGCTGGTGCCGGCAATCGATCCTGCAATCGGCTTCACATCCTCGGCAAACAGCTCGGCCATCACCAGCCAGGGCACCGGGCCGAAGCCCACGGCAAATCCAATCACAAACAAACAAATCGCCAACACCGGCAGCCAGCCCACATTTTTGTCAAACAAGAACTTGAAATACGCACCCATCACGCCCGTGGTAATGGCCATCAACACGGCCGAGACCAGCAGCAGAATCTTGCGGCCCACCTTGTCGATAATGGCCACGGCCACAATGGTGGCCAGCAGGTTGACCACGCCAATCACAATGGTGCACAAGGCAGCCGACATTCCCGTGCCGGCGCTCTGGAAGATGCTCGTCGAGTAGAACATGATGGCATTGATTCCGGTGGCCTGCTGGAACAGCATCAGCATCATCGAGATGAAGAGTCCCTTGAGGGTGACCTTGCGGCAGAGCGCCTCGCCCACCGATCCCCCCTCGGCCTTGGCGCCGCCGGCAGCCATGGCAGACAGCTCGCCGCCAATGTCGGAGTCATCGCCACGCAGCCAGCGCAGGGACTTCTCCGCCTTATCCGCCTTGCCCTTCTGGGAGTAGTAGACCGGCGACTCGGGCATGCAGATGAAGAACACGAGGAAGAGAATGGGCAGTATGGCGCAGCCAATGTTGAACAGCTTGGCCTCCAAAAAGGCTCCAATGATGAACGCGTACAGGATGCCAATAACAATAAAGAACTGAAAGAAGCTGCCCAAAGTGCCGCGGGTCTCCAGGTTGGCGATCTCCGTGGTGTACATGGGCGCGCACACGCAAAACGCCCCGCCGGCTGCGCCCACCAGGAACCGTCCAGCCATCAAAAACAGCGGCGACGTGGCTATGATGATCAGCGCCCATCCCAGCATAAACGGTATGACCAGCAGCAGCATCGTGATCTTGCGTCCAATCAGCTTGATGAGAATGCCCGCCGGCACGCACATGCAGGCCGCTCCGAGGGTCATCAGGGAGCAGACCCAGCCCCAGTCATCGCCGCTGGGCGTGAAGTCGTAGGCCTTGCCATCCATGACATGCGGCTCGATGGGTCCTGACCAGCCGATCACGGCGCCCAGGCAGAAGGCTCCGAAGGCAGCCGCTGCCCCGGCAATGTACTGCTTGACATTTCCCATGGCCTATTGAGTGAAGGGAGGAAAGGATTCGAAAAAATTTGAAAAACAAAAAACTGTGAATCTTTGATGTTTGGGTTGTGGAATTTTTGGGAATACTGAAAATATTGATTTGATGTGTGTGCTCTGTTCGAAAGCCAGAGTGAACTGAACCCCAAATCCTGTGAAGTTCCCTAGGCCCGGCTACTGCGATTTGAGGAAAATTGGGTTTCGTTTTATTCGTTTTTGCCGCCGGCGAGGATTTGCTGGATCTCCGCCAGGGTCTTGCCCTTGGTCTCGGGCACCAGAATCAAAACGAACACGAAGCCCATTAGCGAAATCACCGTGAAGATCCAAAAGGATATGGCCGGGCCCAAGTTGCGATTGCAAATGGGAAACAACTTGGTCACGCAGAAGGCAAACAGCCAGTTGCTGGTGCCGGCAATCGATCCTGCAATCGGCTTGATGTCCTCGGCAAACAGCTCGGCCATCACCAGCCAGGGCACCGGGCCGAAGCCCATGGAGAAGCCAATGATAAACAGGCAGATGGCCAGGATCGGCAGCCAGCCCATGTTGTTGCCGGTGAGGAACTTGAAGTAGGCGCCCATCAGAAACGTGGTCAGGGCCATGGAAAAGGCCGACACCAGCAGCAGCATGCGGCGGCCCACAAAGTCGATTATAAGCACAGCCACAATGGTGGACAGGACCATGACCACGCCCACGATGATGGTGCACAGGGCTGCGGAGAATCCCGTGCCAGCCTCCTGGAAAATGCCCGTCGAGTAGAAGATAATGGCATTGATCCCGGTCAGCTGCTGGAAGGCCATCAGGCACACCGAGATCAGGAGTCCCTTGAGCGTGACCTTGCGGCACAGCGACTCCGACAACTTGGGCCCTTCGCCGCCGCCCGCAGCCGGCACCATGGCCGCCATCTCCGCCCCGAAGTCGGCATTCTCGCCGCGCAGCCACTTCATGGACTTCGTGGCCTTCTCGGTCTTGCCCTTCTGGACCAGGTACACCGGCGACTCGGGCATGCAAATGAACAGAATGAAGAACACGATGGGCAGCACGCCGCAGGCCACGTTGATCAGCATCACGTTCTCCGAGGCCCCCACAATGTAGCCGTAGAGGACGCCATGGACAATCAGCAGCTGGAAGAAGCTGCCCATGGTGCCGCGGGTCTGGATCTCCGCAATCTCCGTGGTGTACATGGGGGCGGTGATGCAGAAGGCCCCGCCGCAGGCGCCCACAATGAAGCGGCCCAGGCAGAGCACCGGGGCCGACGGCGGGATGATGATCAGGGCCCAGCCCAGCAGGTAGGGCGGCACCAGGGCCAGCATGGTGATCTTGCGTCCAATGAGCTTGATGAGAATGCCGGCGGGCACGCACATGCAGGCCGCTCCCAGGGTGAGCAGGGAGGAGGCCCAGCCCCACTCGTCATTGCTGGGCGTAAACTTGTAGGCTGTGCCCGCGAGGACGGCCGCTTCGACGGGCCCCGACCAGCCGATGGAGGCGCCCAGGCAGAAGGCCCCGAAGGCCGCGGCTGCCCCCGCCAAATACTGTTTTAAGACTCCCATCGAATTTGGCTTGAAGAAGGAATCAAATTTTAACTTGGTTTTATAAAAAGTCAAGTGTTTATGGTTTCAAGTTGACGGCAATTCCAGGGGCGTTCGGCTCAGCCGCCTCCCTCGAGCATTTGCTGGATCTCGGCTATCGTCCTGCCCTTGGTCTCGGGTATCACCAAGGCAATGAACGTAAAGGCCACCACCTGCATCAAGGCGAAGGCCCAGAACGTGACCTCGATCCCCAGATTCTCGTACATGGTGGGGAAGCTTTTCGAGCTGGCGAAGCAGAACACCGAGGCCAGCGTGGCGCAGATTCCCGAGGCCACCGGCTTGATGTCCTGGGCGAACAGCTCCACCATCAACAGAAACGGAATGGGCCCCATTCCCAAGGCATAGAAGGTGATGTACGTGCACATGCTGAGCACCGGCATGGGCGGGATCTCGATGTCCTGGCGCAGCAGCTCGAAATACAAGGCCATGGCCAGCGTGCTGACGAGCATCATCACCAGGGAGAAGAGCAGCAGCAGCCGGCGACCCACGTAGTCCACCAGGAGCATGGAAATGGAGGCAGCCGCCACGAAGAAGACGCCAACGAAGATCGTGGAGATCTCGGGATTCAGGCTGGCGCCGGCCGCATTGAAGATCACCGTGGTGTACTGGACGATGGGCGTGCTGCCCGTGAACTGCTGGAAGAAGAAGAGGCAGGAGGAGAGCAAGATGCCCTTGAGGGTGCCCGGGCGGCGCAGGCCCTGGGCCACGTTGGACTCGGGCGGCAGGCTGGCCTCGATTTGCTGGATCTCCGGGCCCGGATCGTAGTTCTTGCCGCGCAGGCGCCCCAGCGAGCGCTCGGCCTTGGCCCGGTTGGCCCGCAGAGTGTGGTAGACCGGCGACTCGGGCAGGCCGACAATGGCCAAGAAGAAGACCACTGGCATTACGGCACAGACCAGGGAGAGCACTTGGTAGCTGCAGAAGGCGCCCACCACATAGCTGAAGAGCATGCCGCCCACGAACAGGACCTGGAGCATGCCGCCGATGGCGCCGCGCACCTGGACCTGGGCCACTTCGGTGGCATAGGCCGAGGCCACCACAATGAAGGAGCCGCCGCCCACGCCAATGATGAAGCGGGCCAGGTACAAGGCCTGGAGGGAGTAGCCGTGGAGCATGGCCATCCAGCCGAGGATGCAGGGCAGGCAGGCGGCCAGGAGCACGGGTTTGCGGCCGAAGCGCTTGGCCAGCATGCCGGCGGGCATGGAGGAGACTGCGGCGCCCAGGGCCACCAGGGAGCAGATCCAGCCGAACTCCTCGAAGTCCACCTCGAAGGCGTAGGCGTTGTCGTGGACGATGGGCTCCTCGGCGGGCGAGGCCCAGCCCATGGCTGCCCCGAACGAGAAGTGGCCGATGGCCGAGGCCCCGCTGGCGATGAACTGCGGCCAGAACTGGGCTTCTGCCATTTCGGCAAGCTACTGACTTTGAGGCTGGCAGAAGGCAAAGGAAATGTTTGCTTAAGTTTTATTTTTCGGCTGGCCCAGCACGGCCTGAATCTCGGCCAGGGTCTTGCCTTTGGTTTCGGGCACGAACAGCAGGCAGTAGATGAAGGCCAGGGCGGCCATGGCGCTGAAGCCCCAGAAGGTGTAGGCCGGGCCGAGGGTCTCCTTGGCCACTGGGAAGAGATTCGTCACCAGGAAGGCCGACAGCCAGTTGCCCGTGGCAGCCAGGGAGCCCGCCAGGCTCTTCACCTCCTCCGAGAACAACTCGGCCCCGATCAGCCAGGGAATCGGCCCGAAGCCCAGCGAGAAAAACACAATATAAGCGCAGATGCTGCTGATGGGCAGCCAGGACAGCGAGTCCACCGGCCCCGCGGCCTTCATGTGGAAGTACAGACCCAGCAGTCCAGTGGTCAGGGCCATAAACAGAGCCGAGCTGGTCAAAAGCAGCCGCCGGCCGGCCTTGTCAATCAAGACGAAGGCCAGAAACGAGGCCGCCGTTATCGTGGCCCCGATCAGTATGGTGGACAGCTCTGGGCTCAGCCCCGCCCCGGTGTCGATGAAGATCGAAGTGGCATAGAAGACGATGGCATTGATGCCCGCCCACTGCTGGAAGAGCTGCAGCAAGACGGCAATCCTCAGGCCCCTGAGGGTCACCGAGCGGCTGAGGGCCTGGCGGAGGCTGCAGGTTTTGGTGTCCCCGTTTTTGGCGATTTGCTTGAGCTCCTCGCTGGGATCATAGTCCGGGCCACGCAGCCACTTCAGCGATTCGATGGCCTCCTCCTGGCGGCCCTTGAAGGCCTGGAACACCGGCGACTCGGGCACAAAGCACAGGCAGCCGGCAAAGACCAGCGGCACGGCCGAGCACACGTAGTTTATATGCCGCAGCTCCAGGCAGGCCCCCAGCACATAGCTGAAGAGCACGCCCAGCACGGAGAACAGCTGGAAGAGCGAGCCCAGGGCGCCGCGCTGCTCGATGGTGGCCACCTCCGTGGAGTACACCGGGGCCACAATGCAGACGGCCCCGCCGCACAGGCCCAGCAGGAAGCGGCCGGCCATCAACATGGCCAGGTTGCTGGCCAGCGACAGCAGCAGCCAGCCCACCAGGAAGAGCGGCGCCAGGGCCAGCATGGTGGGCTTCCTGCCCAGCCAGTTGATGAGGAAGCCAGAGGGGATGCAGGCACAGGCCCCGCCCAGTGTTAGCAGCGAGGAGACCCAACTGAACTGGCTGGTGGACACCGGAAAGCCGTAGGCCTCGTCCTCGGTCAGCATGTGCTCGACGGGCGCCGACCAGCCCACCGTGGAGCCCAGGCAAAAGGCCCCCAGGCCGGCCACCGTGCCGGCCGCGTATTGCGGCAGAATGCGAGGCTTGGCCATGCCGAGCGTAGCGGGCGAGTGGAGAACGCGAACTGATCTCCGCCAGAAACGCAATTGCAGTCTGCCGCCGAGCTTGTGGTCATATAATGAGAACTTTAAATCAAATTGGTAAGCCGTTCATCTCTGGGTTTGTGGGGGGGGCGTCTAAAAAAGTGCCAGGGGCGGGGAACGGGGGGCGGCTATCAGCTGGAATCTAGAAATTCATTCACATGCGGAACGGTGGGAGATTTCATATTTTTTGTGGCCGATTGTAAAATTATAAAAGCATCAAGCTTTCCTCTCTCCACCCCTCCACCCCTCGCGTTGCCTAATTGCTGGTGAAATTAGCTGCCATTCTCGTGCTCCTGGCCGGGCAGTCGGGAGTCGTAAAACTGACTTGGATACCAACCGCCCGATAAAACACAAACTTCATGGCCTGATGTGGAACGTCACGCTGATCGATAGCCGTTGGGTGGGGGTGACGTTAGTTTTATAAGAATCGCCAAATCTACTAGATGAGAGCGGGCGGGAATCAGGCGATGGCCCCTCCCCCTCCGCTGGCAATCTCTATGGTTTGGTAATGAATCATTGGTGGGCAGATAATACCTGCAATCCTTTTAATGTGTCAATGGTCGTCGATTTCTACGTAGAACTGATAAGGGCCGTGGACCCCTGGAATGGGTGGTGCGCGGTTGTCCCACAGACAACATTGGAATCTAATCAGTTGTATGACATATGCACCCAGCCGGGGCGGGGAGGTTTTATCAGGGGACCTGCCGAAAAAAATGGCAAAACGAGCCAGCGGCAGGGGAATTATAAGTTTACAAATCTTCGGTGATAAGCGGGGCCCAATCAGTTGGCGGGCGGCCTTTTGGGGTTTTATTTTCCTTACAGGCCCACTGATAGTTCAGTTAGCTTCGCACCTTTGGCCCATTAGCAGCGCGGCGATATGTTGGCCAATTTTTCGCAGAATTACGAAAGATTCAAACGATATGTGAAATGGCTTTATTTCACCTACGAACTCAATACCCAGATTCTAATCTGCGAGCCCTGGGAAAAGGTTTTCTGCAGTAAGTAATTCGCACGGCTGAGCGTGCCTAGAGGCAATCAAAAAGATGAGACCACCCGGCCGGGATCTCTATCTAATCTTGGTCAGGCCAGGCCGGCGGGCCGGTCGGTCGAGCGTGTAACACGGAAGCTTACAGCATTGTTAATTGTCTTTTCCAGACATCCTGCTCGGTAGCTGTGTGTCCATCGTTTTGTATGCCTCCATTGCCTATGTGCCGCGTTACTGCATGACGTTGGTGGGCTTCTTGTGGCCGGCGGCAGCGCAACAGGCCACCCAAACAGGCGGCTTAATTTTGGACATAGATAGCAACAGCATGAATCATAGTGGAAGCTAACGCAGTGCTTCGAATTTAGTTCATAAAAGTTAATATAATAAACACATTATTTAGCCATCATAATGAATTCTGTAAATAAAACCATTGCTCTTTGTTCTTGTAATAAATTTGTGTAAATGTAAATTTATCTAACTTTTTGAAAATTGGCGCCCAACTACTGACAAGTTGGCAGCCCCGCCCCGAGTTGCCATCAACACTTTGGGACATAAACATAAAACCGGCCTCTCTCAACACCTACCAAACACAATGATAAAACTAAATCGGGTTTTTAACTTTGCAATAAATATAAGCAATTAGATTTAAGGAAAATTCGAGAAAAAAAAACCGATTTAAGCGCAAAGTGCGACAGCCATGGCCCCGATCAGCTGTTTTTTGTGACTGTCATTCCCGGTGGAGACTTTAAATTCACAAAATTACAGTACGTATCAGTTTTGAATTATGTTTCAAACCTAAAATTATTTGAGTGTCGTTCTTGTCACCATTGCTAAAGCAGAGCGATAACAAACAATGGCATCCACATCTGCACAAGCCACGCCCGTGACGCCGGTCCCGAAAACCACCGAATACTTCTACGGCTGGGATCTGCTCTACAAAACGGTTCAGAACGAAGTCAACAAAAAGTCGGATCTGTTGATTATCCTTGCCCATTTCTTGCTGACCAAACACCACAAATTCGGTTGCGTGGGCATTGGCGATGATGTAAGTAACTCGCCTAAGCGGACAATTAATCTCTTAACCGGTTTTTTAATGCCTTGCAGAAAATCTTAGATGAAGAGGACACGGGCTCGGAATTGATGCCGGATAATTGGAACGATGACGACACAAAGTACTCATTGCGCTATGCGCACAACAAAACCTTGTACTTGTTGTTGGGCCACATTACCGAGGACGCTTTGGTCATCAACCTGCTGGACATTACCACCAAGAAAGTGTCCAACATTTGCGTAGAGCCGGAGACGCTGGTCGCCGAAGTTTCAGGCAACATAACCACCATGATCCCCACAGCTTGCGAACTGGTGGACCGATTCAGCCACGAGCTACTGGACCCAGTAAGCTCATCAACGGAAGAATATTTAATTTATTTAAACGAATTCTCGTTTTTAGGTGATTACGGGTAATTCGCGTGAGGTGACCACCCAGACGACTGCGGACAAGCGAAATGCGGATCCTTTGCGCATCAATGAGCCACGTCGCGGGTAAGCAGAGTAGCTTTTCGCACTGGAATCTTTTTCGCTTTACGTATTTATTCTTTGTAGGCAATTTATGGGTGGAACTTCTTTCGAACCTCGTCCTTTTGGTTTTCCAGATGTAGGGCGTGGCGACTTGGATCCCCTGGCTCGCGGTGGTCCTGGTAATCTCTTTCAGTTCCCCTCGCATCCCGGCTTGATGGGCCCAGGCCAAGGACCGGTGCCGCGATTCGATCCCTTCGGTCCCATAGATCCCAACGCGGGTGGACGTGGCCCAAATCCCGATCATATGCGTCCACCAAGCTGGGGACCCGATTACTACATGTAGACTGACCAGCAATTTGGAATTTGAAATCAATAGTTTCGTTTTGTTTACGATTCAATAAATGCGCACCCATCAACCCACTCACACACACACACACACATCTACACTGAGAGAAACGAAAATAGCATTTTTCATCGTTTTATTCAAGACAACATTTCATATGTGCGCATAACGGGTTTTTGTTGCAGCCCTTAAAGAATAAATTAAGCCTAAGTCGTAATTAACTGACATTCAAAAAGAATCCGCATAGATAAGTTTATTTGCTCTCCTTTTGCAGTGAATAAGATTTGTGAAAATTGAATAAAAAGTTGATGGGGAGGTGGGGGAAAATATAGGCTGGTGGTGGGGTGGAAATTCGAGCTGTTTATACAAACGAAAGTAAAGGGAATCAAGCAAGAGGTCCTTAAGCTTAGGCGGGTAAATTAAGCTACAAAATGTAATGGCGTTTAAAATATAAAAAAAAGAAAAATCGGAATCTCCTCACATCGAAGTGCATGCGATTTGTAATCTCTCGAAACTAAACTAGCAAACCGAAAGCGTTTTCGATTTGTATAATTTCCATTTTTGTTTTCCATTAATTAGCTAAATTTTTAAAATAAGTTTGTTTGATTTTTACAGATTGTTTTTTCCGTGGAGCATTTTGCGCACTCCTGCTACCAATTTGACTGTTTTGTGTTCTATATAATTTATTTTGTGTGCTTGTCTCTGGAACCGTCTCTGCTGTTTGTGTGTGTGTCCACCAAAGCGTTGAGTGTGCGTTCCCGTCGATTCGATGCTCTGTGGTGCACTCAGTCCCATTCACCGATAAACATACGTGGAGTTGGTACATAGCCGCGCGTGGGCAACGGTAAATGGCGTCCATAAATGTGATTGTAAGGCGATTCCACAAGTTCGGAATCTACAAAAAGCGCAGTCGTTAAAAAATGAACGAAACAATTCTTAAAAAATATTTAAATGATAATGAACAAATGGACAGATGGTGAGAATATGTACAGTTGGGTTCTGTTTAACGGTAACTGTCCAGTCCTCTTGTGTCGCCGAGTTAGTAATTCTGCGTACAGTTTAGTAGTCTTCACACCAAGGGAAACTCAGGATCGCAGGAGTGGAGGGGCCCAAAACGGAGCTCAAATATTTACAGCTGGGGGGACAACCACAATTAACGATAACAAAAGGAAAAACAAAAGTGAAACAAACTCTCTGAATTTGTGTTATCGATACCGCCGCCCAATCAGTAATCGAGTATTTGGATTTTCTTGAGACTGAGACTGCGCGGCTTGCGCGGCTTTAGGTAACCATAAATGGACTCCATGTCGCTTATGTCAAGCCGGCTGGCAGTGCGTCCAGTTCTTTGTGATTGTTGCTGATTGCAGCTCGCATTGTTTGCTGCCGTTGCTGCTGCTGCCGCTGTTGTTGCTGCCGGCGTTGTTGGCGTTACCACCGCAGGGCCACCTAGACTCTTGCTGTTCGTTGTCTTGGCCTGAGCGTTTGGGGTTTTGTTTTTGTTTTTGCTTAGATTGAAAAGGTTTTTGTTTCTCGAGCCCTCGTCATTCTGCGGCTTTGCCGCCGCATTGTTGCTGCTGTTGTTGTTGCTGTCATATAGCCTTCTGTCAGTTTTCTTGGTCTGCCCTGCATTCGTCGGCTGCTGCCGGCCGCGCCAACTGGGCGCGGGCAGCACTGGCGGCGGTGGCCGCGGCGCCTGCCTGGCCACCCGCCCGCCCAGCAAAGACGTCCGCCGCCCACTCTCATAATACTTGGCCCGTCCCGGACCCGCACCCATCAAATGGAACTTGCCGCCCGCATAGCTTATGTCCGAGTCCACCGAGCCGCGCACCCGGTCGTACAGATTCGTGGCCGAGGGCGCCTTCACTATCCGCTGCCGGCCCCCGTACATGTACAGCGAGCCCTCCTCGTTGGGCTGCTCGAAGAAGCTCTCCGTGGACTGGGACTTGTTGCGGGAGCCGAGCAGCGAGGGCTGGCGCCCGCGGAGCGACTGCTCCACGTACATGTCCGTGTCCTCGTGGTGGCAGACCGGCCGGCGGGGCTGGCGATAGCCGGCCGGCGTGTCCGGCACGTCAATGTCAAAGTCCAGGTCGAAGTCGTCCAGCCCGTTGTCATAGCCGTAGGCCGCGTACATTGAGTGAGGGGGCCCAGGGTCTCGGTCTGGAGTCGGGATGGCCGTCAGTTCGTCCTCCTGCACCTGATCCAGCACCGAAATGTCACTCTCGCTGCACCACTTGACCACGCCGGCCTGCTTGTCGATGAGGCCGCCGCTGAGGCGCTGGTGCTGCCGCAGCTGCTGCTGGCTGAGGCTGCGCTGGGGCCGCGGGGCCGGCACTGCGCCGCACAGTGGGGCCAGCTCATAGCAACTGACACAATTGCAGGAGCTCTCGAAGATCAGGCTGCCCGGATTGCTGGTAAGCCGGCGGCGCCGTGGGCCCTGGTAGCCGGCCCCAGCGGCTGTGCTTTTGCGGTGGTGGCAGTGGTGCTGGTGGTGGTGCTGGTGGTGCTGGTGGTGCTGGTGATGGTGCTGGTGGTGCGAGTGCTTGTGCAGAAGCTGTGCAGTGTTCTGTGTCTGGGTGGCTGTTGTTGGGGTGGCAGCGGCTGCCGTTGTTGCTGTCAGGTCCGTGGGCAGTGACAGTGGTTGCTGTTGCTGTTGTTGTTGTAGCGAGTGCGGTTTGTGGTGCAATGGATGATGCGGCGGCCCGCCCTGGTTATAAATACCTATGCCACTCTCGTAGCTGCGCGTCTGCCAGATCTGATTCGGATGGGGATTGTGGTGGGGATGACTGGCATGGTGGCCGGCATGGGCGGCGGCTGCGGCGGCCGCCAGCAGCTGTTGTTGCTGGTGGGCGTGGTGGGCGTGGAGGCCCGAGAGTGGTCCGTGGCCGGCATGCATGCCCAGGTGGTTGTGGATCATCGAGGTCTTCTTTTGGCTGAGAGTGTTCAAAGTGCCGTTGCCGTTGGTGAGGCCATCGCGTTGGTCCTTGGGGTTGCCGACGGCGCCTCCGCCTTTCGAGGATTTCACAAAGTTCGGCACGCGGGCCCTTAAGCCGCAATAATAAGGATCATCTGGGGAGCAGCAGGACATTAATTTGAGCTGTTTGCTGGGGGGAGTAGGGAGTTTTTGTTACCGTATTTCTTGTTGTCCTTGCCCTTGTCGGATTTGCCGCGCGACAATTTCACTCTGGTCTCCAAGTCTATGTCGTCATAGTCCGGCTGGGAAATACACAAATTTAAGAAGTTATTAAAGACGATAATAGGGAAAAGTTAGAGGAGAGTTAGGGAAGGAAAAATTCCATTCCTTGGGCTTTCCTTTGCCCGAGGCTTCTTTTGGTTCTTTTCAAGAATCCAAGACTTTAATGAAATCGCTAAAAATTCTGGTTTATTTTAGGGCCTTCCAGACTTAAAGCTTTAAGGATTTATAATGATTACCAATCTTATAAGTTGGGCTGGCTCTTTCCGATCTTAAAGGATTTTTAGCCAAAGAAAAGTTCGGGTTTATTTTAGGGCCTTCCAGACTCAAAGCTTTAAGGATTTATAATGATTACCAATCTTATAAATTGGGCTGTCACTTTGCGATCTTGAAGGATTTTTAGCCAAAGAATATCCAAAACTTCCCTTGGTTTCTTTAGGTGAAGAAAACAACTTAAAGTAAACCAGTAATTCAAAGCTCTCCTTGGACTTTTATAAGGTCGATTTCCCGAGATTCTAAGACTGACTAAAGTGGTCTTCAAACATGAATAGATCTATATAAATTTGAAGTCTAACGATGGACCCTTGCTTAAGCCTTGATTGGAGAAAGTCGAGCCTGGTTTTCTCGAAAATCGGGCAGCGGCTTTAACGTGTTCCACTTCCAGTCCTGCGGACCTAAAGCCCCTAAGTAAGGACTTCCCTCAAGCATCCACCGACTGCCGTTCTGTCTTCTTTATCTTCAGCTAAACAAGCATTTCCCATAAGCATCGATTGAGTTTTCTTGTACTTTTGTGCCACTGTGGTGGGTGCGTGGGGTTGATTGGAACTTGGCCAGTGCAGACATTTAGGCCAGCGCACTTGTCGCGGCCGTTGGCCAACGTCGGCAGCCGCTCCCCGCCGCCGCTCCATTAACGGGCCGCATTCCGTGCATATTAATTACACGCGATTCGCTTGCAGTTATTTCGTTTGCTGAAATTCGAATATTACGAGTATTGAATGCAAGCCAATTGCCCATTGAAGCTCGACGGCGACAGAGTCGGCGCGCCAGCGAAATCGCGCCGGAATGGCCTGGTATTTTGTGTTTCTTTGTTGGCGGCCCTGCCGAATCGAGTGTCTTGGCCAATTGATTGCCGGCCCGGCGATGTGTGCGCATCGAGCGTTGCACGACGAATCGCTGGTTGCCACAACAACGCCGACGCTCTTGCAACAGCGCACAAAAAGGTAACAGTTTCAGACACCTGACGAGCCAGTCACTGAGCCTTCAAACTCAGCCTAGTCGAGGGGGGGGCACTTACCTTGGGTATGATGTCATGGGAGTAGATATTATCCCTGGGCGGCAATTTGGGGGGCTTCTCGCTGCGCTTGTGGGCCAATTGCTGGGTCTGGAGCAGCAATTGTTCCCGTGTGGCAGCCACATGACCGCCGCCGTTGGCGTTGTTCAAATGTTTGGCATGCGACGACAACGAGGCCGGCTGCTGGGACGGCGGCTGCTGGTGGTGCGACTGCTGGTGGCCGCTGCCGAAGCCGGAGCTGCCCGAGCTGCCGCCGCTGCCGTTGCCGGCCACGCTGTACGGGTCCTCGTCGGGTATGGGGATCCTCGGACGGTTCTTAATGTCCACCATCGGCCGTTGCACTGCGCACAGAAAACCAAATTCAATTGAATCAAATCGAGTGTGTTAGGGGGGAGGGCATAGCGCTGTCCATAAATCAAGAAGAAGGGCAACTTGAACAATAGACAAACGACTGCTCCGGCCACAACAATCGAGCTGGGCAGCCTTGAACTGCTTTTTGCCTAGAATCGCCCGGCCACCCAACGCACTTACCTGGCGGCAGCTTGCTCTTTAGCATATCCATGGCTACCACATTCACAATGAGCACCCAAATGGGGCACTCCAAAATGTCATTCTCCGATTTGACAAAGGCCACTGCCGATAGGCATTGCGTCTCCAAGCGCCGGCGATCTGGATAGGCTCGGCGGAGCTCACGATTCACATTGGACTGGAACTTTTTCATATCGAAGAGCTAAGCACAGAGATCCACATTAGTAGCGGCAAATTGGCAGTCATTTGCTGTCGGCGATCTCACCTTGACTATTTTTTCGCTCTCGAGCGCCTGGTTGGGCAGCTTTAAGATTTCGGCACCGATCGAGGTCTCCTCGTTGGGTGTACTGGCCGTGCTCTTCACGTAGACGTTGCTCTTGGCGTAGCGCCGGACCAAAATGTTCCCAGCATCATCCATTTTGATTTTCACGCCCTGCAAAAAAAACAAATCAAAGTTTTTGGGTAGCCTGCTTATCGGTTGGCCGGAGGGGCGCCAATTTGGCTAATTGCCGTTTCTTGTAAATATTCTCGTTTGTTAAATTAATTTCACGCATTACGAGCAGCCGCGGCCGTCGTTTGTGTAATAAATTTCACGCTTACCTGGCCGATGACGCGCTTCATTTCGTCGGTCTTCTGATCCCGCATGGGATTGTCGAACCCACAAAGTCCGATGCTGTAAGCAGGAGAACGAGAATCGGTCAGTTGGCAATTAAAACACAAAACAAACAAAACTTAATGGCGTAATTTGATGGGCTTTTAATTGTGCGAATCAATCAGCTGCCGCATTAGCGCACCCCCCCAAAAAAAGCCGAGCAGAGCCGACAACATTTCAATTATGAAGGCGCCGCTTTTGGGCGACTGTGCCACATTCACTTTTGCGGGTTGAGTCACTGGCATTTTGTTGCATTTAACGTTTGACAAAATGCTTGGCCAATAATTGACGACGATGACGGCTGCCATGGCCAGCGAATGGGAGCAGCCAGCCCGGCGACACCTATGCCACAAATTCGCAATGACAGTGATTTATGGGGGCCCACGAAGCGGGCCATGCCGTGCAGCAAAGTGTGGCAGCTGTGCGTTCGCCGTTTTTTCCGTGCCCGGCAGCCTGGGAGCGCTGAAGTTCTGGCCGTCATAGGCACTTCCCCCGCCCCCTTATCTTCTCTTAGCCATCTTATTGCTAGCAAAGAAGGTCAATTCTTTTGGGCTGTTTGGGGTGTGAGTCATTTGGCCAACTAGCCTGGCCTGGCCCTGCCCTAAACTGTCGCACTTGTTGGCCAAGTTTCAAGTTTGTGTCCGAAGTCTTTTGTTTTGCCGGTTGGGCCAGCGGCGACCGCCTCGAAATTATGCACTAAGGTCGTTCAAATGTCGGCAGAAATGCTAACAAGAAGCAGCAAATCTTTAAATCAGCCCAGAGGAAGCCACCAGCCAGCCACCATCAGCAGCGGCCTGGCCAAACAATGAAACCTGGCTAATTGTAATTGTCAGTCAGTCGCAAAAAGGCCACAGAATTGTTGCTGCCGATGCTGCCACCGTTTGCTGCCGCCGAGCTCACCTGCCGCTGCCGGCGTCGTCGTTGCTGCCGCTGACGGCGTCGCTTTTGTGTTTTATGTTAATTCGAACATTGAAGTAAAATTGCTGCCGCAGTTGCTTCGGCCCTAGAGATCAGCGTTCGGTCAAGTAACTGGTAACTGGACTGGTGATGTGATCACGGTGACTGCCGCAGAGTCACGGGTGGGGGAAGGCGAACTTTGATTTCTTGGAATTTGTTTTTAAAACCTCAATGACTTTTACTTTCTCTAAGTCACAGTCACGGTGACTGTTAAATTAAGTCTCTGCGAACGTATGACGTTCACTTTAATGCTTTTTTTTGCGTGCCGCAAAGGCAACAGTTCCGAAATGCCGCAGCAGTGTTTTGGGCGATTTGGTCACTGGAGAACGTACGCAAAAATGCTTTTAATTAATGAAAGTTTAGTTCTTGGGAAACTTTGCCTAGGTCACTGTGACTGCTTTTAGGGAAAATGCAGCAGTCACTTTCCCGCCACCTGCTCTCCCACTGCAATCAGTGGCCTATTGAAATCGCAGTCACGGTGACTGTGCAGCCCTGCTCGAAAATGGCAGCTGTTCCGCTGCCGTTCCGGCTGCCGTTCTTCTTCAGCGCCGGCGGATCTACTTTGGCATTTGGCCATGCGCCGCAGTTCTGCGAAGGCTTCTAAGCCGCTGCGCAGGCGCGGGAAGCGGTGGCGGTGATTTATTGGCTAAACGCTTGTAAAAACCGTTGAAATGTATGTCAAAGCCCAGCCAGCGAAGTGAGAGCGACGACGGCCGAGTCGCCAGTCGCCAGCGCCAGTCGCGTCTTCAAAAATGAAAACCAAAATGATATCGAGTGTGTGCTGTGCCGTCGCTCTCAAGGCTGGAAAACTAATTCAACGGACACGATGCGGATCTGACGGCTTCGTTTTAATCAAGCCAATAAAAGATTTTATTAAAAACTGAATGCCAACCGAGAACCCCGAAAATCCGCCTCATGAGATTCTTGGCGGCCCATTAAACGCAAATGCCAGTGGAGCACTTAGCCGAGGTAATGAGGGTGTGTGTGGGTAGGGGCAGGTGGCCGATGAGGCGAAGTTTCGTTTCCACTCGAACGGGGGACGATGGCGAGCCAATCGATTCAATTGGACGGCTGTTGGCCAGCTCAGCCGCCTGACACGTTGGCTGGTTTTTTTGCATTCACTTTGATTTCGTATATGAAAATAATTTCTGTGCTTTGTGTATCGGTTGCAAGGTCGTCCACTATAAAAACAAACTGGACCTGACACGCCTAAATGACTGGGCGAGGGAACGACGACAACATCGCCCAGCGGGCAATGCAACAAGAAACAATGCGGGTCCGTTCCGGCCAACTCAACCAGTCGACCCGTTCCAACCGCTATCTTGAAAATGAAAGCGAGAGTCCCACACACACACACACACACACACACCGACCAGCCGATCGAGTTGGACATTTTGGAGTTCAAGTTAAACGTGTAGAGTGGGTCAAATGCTTGGAGGAGCCGGCGGTGGGGGGCGGCCGCATTTGCTACAAGGAAGCGGCAAAAATGCAGTTATAACCCGGACTGGTTTTGCCAGGAGGGGGCGACTGAAGCGACCGGCCGGGCGGCTGCTTGACCTGCGGCAAGTTTCAGGCAAATCAACCGGTTGAGTTGCCGTCCAGTGGACACTCAAGGTGGCTGAAGAGCATCTTCTCCCAGGAGAGGGGATGGTGGGACGAGCTACATTTATAGACCGATTTGTGGTTAAGGCTGCTGGGTAAACTCAGTGGCACTTCAACCCCCAAACCCGCGCACATCACGACTCTGCGTTTATAAGAACGATGGCGTTAATGGGCTGCTGATACAAACTGCAGGACCCCACAAATCAAGGCTATAGAGGAGTTGAGGAATTCTATTTTAAGCCTTGGAAGTCGTCTGCATTTTGGCTGCTTAGAATTCAAGTTAAAGAAAAAGGCCTAAATAAATTCAAAGGAAAGACTTCGGAGCTTGAATAAATCGAGGATTATAATCATATTCCTATCTCTACGAAGTCCATATGTAGTAGGCACAGAATTGAGGCTACCGAACCTTAAGGAAATTCTAGCCTTTGTGGGTTGACGGAAGGAGAATAGAGCTCAGAAATCCCAAGAACAAAAAGAAGTCTTCTTTCAGGACAATTGAGATATATACAGAAAGAGCTATTCTATACAGGACATAAAGAAGGAAACACTTGCCAACATTAAAGAGATCATAGACCTCATCAGGCAGTACAAAGTAAAGTTTTTCCAAAGAGTATACAAGAAAATCTTTGAAACGGCGCTGAGAAACGAAAAGACTTAAGACACGAACTGGATCAGCGCAGCTGCCCTCGCTGGGCACTTTCCGTTATTTCCGTTTTAAAAGCTAATTAGATTGGCCGCTAATTGCAGGCGAAGGCGACAGGCAGTCGGTCAGCCAGTCAGCCAGTCCGTCAACCAGTCCGTCCGTCCCACAGTCGCACCTTAAACTTTGAAGGCCGTCGAGGCAATCGCCGCTCCCCGCAACCCAGAATCTGGATTCTAAATGGGCAACATTAAGGAAAGCTGACCACTGGCACGTGTGCTCTACAAGCTGCCAACAGCAGCAGCAACAACAACCAACAACAGCAGCAGCAACAACCACCAACAGCAGCAACAATTTGCCCGCTTTTTTGTCGCCGTCGTAGATTGTGCAACTGCGCTTACTCACGGGGAGTTAGAGCCGCCGTCTGTGCTTTGATTCCCGCTATTGTCAGGCGAGAAAAAAAACATTAAAAATTGTCTTTTGTGAGCGCTGCTCGAAATCTTAAAGTTCGGCCTTGGGTCGCGCCTTTTTTGCTTGACTTCTTTCCGCACGAATCACGCGAATTTGCGGGCGAACTAAGCGCTTTTCATTATTCCCACTGCGTGGCGATTGCAATCACCGTATTAATATCAAGCTGTGTGCGAAATAACAACGCCAACAAAACCAGCAGCCGCCACTCCGTCGACCGTCGACCGAAAATAACCATTTGATTCGATTTGATTGCCCGCCGAGCAGGGCCACTGACACGGGCGAGTCTCGTGCTCTGAATGTTGTGCAACATGCAAAATGCAAATTATGAGCACCGCCTACGCTGTCGCCATGGACGAGATTCAAATTTGGCGCCCAACAGCCGCGGCCATTTTGCCGATCTAACGATTTCCCCCGATTTGAATTGCGTGTCCTCCAGGCTAATTAATTATTTTACATGCGGCTGCCGGGGACATGCAAGCGGCCAGAATTTGCATCGCAGTTCCGGCGAAAAACGTTGCGTGCGGCGAATTTATGCTGCCCAAAAAAGAAGGCCCGAGATTCTCAGATTCCGCATACACTCAATTCAAATTCAATGCCAATTTTCATTTGACAACAGCCAGCCCACCGCTGCAACGGGGCGGCAGGAGCGGCAGCAACAACAGCGGCCGCTGTCACCCAAGCTTCGGGGTAACGAGCACTGACAGCGGCAGCTAATTAAATAACAAGCTGGCCAAATGTTTCGGGCCCTTTCCGCGGCCGGTGGGATCGGCCGGGCCGCCTAGAAGAAAAGGGCATAGCCTAGTCGGTGGGCAGGCAGAGCGCCTCGCTTGTCATTCGGGTAATTGGCTGGACCACACGGGTGAAGTATCGACCGGGGGCTTCGTTATTTTTATTACTTTTTAATAGAATCGAAAGCGTTTGAAGGCTGCCGACCCCGCAAATTGATTCGCTTGACACTTGCAACCCAGAGGACAACAACACCAAATCGCGGCGACGGCGGTTGCAGTTGCAATTGAAAACCGCAATTGACTTGGCCCGCAGCAGATCATCAACATGAAAGCAAACAAAGGCAACGATCACCTGCCTGGGAAATGCAAGGAGACGGCTCCTCCGCTTTGGGAGCCCCTAACAAGCCAAATGACAACTGCAATTTGCATGGCAATCGGTGATGACCTCGTCACGAACAACGGCCGGCGACTTTCCTTATAATTTTCAATTTCATTATGGCCAAAGAGGAAGAGAGGGGAGCAGTCGCCCGGCAATTTGTAAGGCAAGCGGGATAACAAACAAAGATCCGAATCAGGGCCAGGCCAACAGCGATGCCGATTGATTTTCATTTTCAATTTGGGGGAAACTTTACCGCTTGATTATGAGATGACATTTTGAGTGGAGCATCTTCATTGGCTGTGACGTGTCGGGCTTGTTTGATGCCCTTTTTTGGGGGGACCGTCATAATTCCGTATTGCCAGCCGTCAAACGTTGTTGGTTGGCCAATACCAACAATTCCACTTCTTGACATTTGCCAGCTGCTCGGCGGCGGCTGGCAGAACGGCCGGAATGGCTTTGTGGCTTACCAAATTGCCAGGGCAATTGGGCAAAAGCTCTTGGCATTTGCAATTTCTGGCACGCAACTATTTTTGAAACGGAATATGTTAATTAGGCACCCCCTCCCCCAGCAACCTGCCTGACTGGCCTGCAATTGCAACAGTCCGAGGAGAGAACCCAAACCGCTTGGATTTCGGGGCCCGCCATTAGCTTGGCCGCGTTCTCGACTTTAATTAGTGTGCCGAAAATGTAAATTGCCCGACGTCGACCCTCCGGAAATCGCTCATTTCCCCCACACACAGAACCTTTCCGTGAAGGTCGCTGAAAATTCAGTCGAATTTACAAGATCAGTTTTCGTCAAGATTTTATGATCGTCATTTGAGACAAACGACCCGAAGTTAGTCGCATTTTGGGCCGGCCCTCGTCGATGAGATGATTATTTGCCATTGGGTCAAGGGCGGTGCGGATTCGTTGCGCGGCTTTTAAAGTTCAAAGGCATCGGGTTGGCCAGCTTACCGCATTCCATCGAAGCCATCGTCGGAGCCGTTGATGGTGAGGACGGGGGCCCGGGCGTAGGCTTTGGCCACGCGGCGGTTCCGCTCGAACACAATCACTTTGGCCCAGATTTCGTCATCGATTTGGGTCCATTTGTCCAGCACTTCCTGGATGTGCTCCTGCAAGAAAAACAACAACAAAAAGGGTGTGAAAGGTTGCCAACAAAAAACTTAAGCCACAAACCAGAAGACGAAAGAGAGAGAGAGAAGTCAGGGGGAAAAGAAGGGGAGCGAGGCCCGCTAATGCCAACAATTTTCACTTTCCACATGCCAAACGGTGTGTGGCTGGGAGTACAGTCAGCCCCCGATAAAAAGGAAACTAACCAAGCGAACATTTCAGACAACTCAACTGGAACTGCTGAAGTGAACTTTTATTGAGTGTCCACTGTGAGCGCAAGTGTTTGTCGATTTTAGCAGCCAAAGTGAGCGGCCTTGTTGGCGTTTGTTTTTCTTGATTTTTTATCCATTTTACTTTTACTATTTTGCTGTTGTCGTCGATGTTGTTGCTGTTGTTACAAGCACCTTTTTGCTGGCCGTCTCTTCGTCGCTCCGTATGTATTTACATCTATATAAATCTCTGTACATACACAAAATAAAAGTCTCAAATCAAATCGGAGCAAATGTTTGCACGAACTCAACGAAGCCCACCAGCCGCCAGCGAACTTGTTGCTGCTGCTGTTGGTGTTGCTGCTGCTGTTGCTGTTGGTGTTGCTGTTGTTGTTGATGGGATTGATGCCGCTGTTGTTGCATGTGTACAATCTACTTATATGCATAAAGATATTTCAAGAGCTGCAAGGCTTTTGATTGCTATTAAACCCCCAACAGCAACAGCAACATCCACGGCAGCAACCACCCTACTTGCGTCATGGGTAAGTGCACGCCACATATTTTAAATTTTAACATTTTCATCTGCCATAAACTGGGCTATAAAGTTTTATGGATTCCCTGGGAGCCTCTCCAAATGTCGCCTGGCCCCGCCCGCCCATTTTATTCGAGTATTTTGCATACGATCGCAGGGTGAGCCCGCTGAAAGTTCAATTGGCCTCCGCCTCAGGTTAAAAAGAACAGAGATTGGGCTGAGCTGAGGGCAACAATGGCGAAAGATTGAATACCAAATCCATTAGCCTAGTGACCAAGTTATTGGGCCCATAAAAGGAGGGGCTGCGGTTGGGAGGCGCCGCTTGAAGACTTCGCCGGGTTCATAAAATAATAAAGAAAAAATCAAAACAAAATTTTGGTTAATGTCTCCATTAGTTTGCCCTCTTCGGGTAGAGTACATCGAATTGTTGACGAGCAGAAACTCAAGAATTTAAATTCTTAAATATAAATCAACATAAAGTACACCCGAATATGGTTAAGGGAATGCCAAGCGATGAGAGTAGAAATCTGGAATCCGTTAAGAGAACTTTCGCATTTAGCTGAGACTTTTGTATTCCAACATCGGTTAGATGATTGTCTGATCTCTCCTTGAGAAAAAGAGTACCTCGAAGTCTGCTCTGCCGTTTGCAAGTTTTGCCAAAAATTAAAAACACCACTAAGGCCAATCGGCAAAGTCAGTTACCCTGAGTCTTAGCCTAAATCTGAGCCGCTGCCCATCCCCAGTCGCCCCCCAGTGGCGGCCGTGTGTAAACTCGTCTAGGCAGCTCCAAGTTGTAGGCCAATCCGCGGGCTCCGGCCACTAGCAGCCACCACCAGCAGCCGCCGCCTCAGTCGGATGGAAGCGGAGCCGCGCACATTAAAAATGCAAATAAATCATGTAGTAAAACTTGTTAACCTTTTCGTATAGTTTTTGGTTTATATACGAAATAACGTACTTTATCTTGAGAGTTGATCGAGGGGCGAGGAAGCCGGGCCGACAACTTTTGATTTCATTTTGAAAAAATCTACGAATTGAAATTCTTGTTGCTTGGGAGTCGACGGACGGGTCGGTTTTGAGATCTGTTTGTGAATAATTTTGGGCAGATTCACTTTTGTTGTGTTCAATTTTGGTTTCTTGGCCCAGACACGCACAGCAGGTTTGGCTTTTCGAGTGGTTCAGGTTTTTCTTCTCTATGAATTTTTGATAATTTTAATTTGTTTTCTGTTCTCTTGGCTTACTGGTTTCTGAAGAGCCACAGCCAAGAATTCCTCGTAGGCTCAAGTGTCGGGCCAGCAACAAGTTGAATTGTTCAAAAGGTGTTTCTGTGGTTGCGGCGGCGGTGGTGGTGGTGGTGCATGTTTCACTCATTTGTTTGCGCGACCTTAAAATGCCGAAGTTCACAGGCCGGCAGCAGGCAGCAGTTGCACGGCGACTGTGGTTTTTTAATTAGCAGCCGCTCCCCGCCGTTTTCCCCCGGGCAGAACAAAAGAACCACAGGCACGCGCAGCACACGGCGTATACGTAATTTCAATTTACACGCCTCAGCTATGAGAGAGCCCCAGAAATTAGTGCAGCAACTTTAAGAATTTGGAAACAAGTTTTCGATTGAAATTCTCAAACCCACTGAACGGGTTTCTTAAGCGCAAATTTATTAAAATTTCGACAGGCTCACAGACAGACGGACGGACGGACAGACGCATTGCCTTCAATTGCCTCATTTTGTGATCGTTGCGATGATTGAAAATCGATATGAAAACCGCACATGCCAGCCAACCAGTCAACCAGTCAGTCCGGCCAACGCAACCCACCTAGCCAAGTCTGTTTAACGGCATTTAAGTTTAATTAAAGAAACTCAACAAGAAAAAAAAAATGAACATTGCGCAAAACTCGGCGAGGGGAAGTGGCTGGAATTCTGTGGCCGCAAAAGGCGTTGCCAGCGGCGGCGCCGGCTGCTGTGGCGGTTGCTGCGGTGACTTTATAATTGTCACTTGCCACACACACGGAAGTGGCCAATTCACACACACACACACACCCAGAGATATTCAAGCTGAGCCCTAAGCAAGGTTCGATTTCACGGGCTTCTTCTTTTATTATTAAGTTTGCACTTTTTGGTGTTGAACTTTGCGAGTCACGACTTCGGCCAGGCAGCAGCTGCGGCGTCGGTGGCTTCTGCCTTCTGCCACTTGAGAGCCGGGCGGTTGACATTTAATAAAACGATCTTTGCGGGCCTCGGGGCCGGCGAGAGCTTCGGGGCCATTGTAATGAAGATAATCATTTCAAATTATTATGGTCTTGATAAATTCATTTTGTGACAGGTTGTGGCAGCCAGAGGAATTGCCCAGATTGCGCTGGATGACCCAAAACAGCGGCTGAGCTGCTGTCCAAGCGAATTTATGGTAATTTCATGGTGAGCTGCTCATTCGACGGTCTTCCGTCATCGGCTCGGCGGTGATCTGTCAATGGAGCAGGAAATCGAAGAGTTGTGCGGGTTTTTTTTTTTTCTTAAGTGAATTTTCCACTGAAAAACATTCGATTTTATAAGGCAACAAATAAGCGACTTTCCTCATCGGCAACTGGACCTGGACGTTGTTGACGTTGATGAAGTGGCATAAAAGGCTGCGTCAAATTTTCAGCTGAAGTTTGCCTGAAAATTATGCGCATGCGCCAAAAGCAACTCACACACACCGACACACCCATCGAGTGTGCGTGTGTGTGTGGTTTTTCCTGATCGCGCCAACGCGTTCGCCGCCCGCCAGCCAATCCTGTTCAACGAGTCGTCGACTGGCGGAGCCCGCGAGCTTGAAACCGAAACCAGGTGAACGAGTGCCTCACACACACACACACACACACACACACACAGTGGCGCACATGACGGCTGAAAAGCGAAAACTTGTGGAAAACTTTCATTTTCAGCAAACGCTTTCTTGGCCGCCTCGGATTCTGGGCAAACGAGTTTTCCTCACTAGAATTGCAGCAAGTTCGTTGCCTAAGTCTTTCCCATTCAGCCCGCTGTCATTCCCATTGAGAGCCCTTGGCGGCCGCCAGCCACCCCCCACCGGTAGTGCCGTTGTTAGCTTTGATGTCAATTGAGGTTTTCGGTTCCCAGCTAATAAATTTGTCGGAAAATAGCACATTGTTGCCCAATCCCCCAGCCCAAAGGGCCAACTACACCAAAGAAAGGGCGCAAGGGGGGCAGGAAAAACGGAGGCGAACAATCGAATCAGCCAAGCCCGAAAGCGACGTTTACAGCCAACCAATGACAGTGGGGAAATCGAGGAAAATGCTGCCATAATTTCGGCCACATTTTTCATGGGAAACCCAAACGCCCAACCCCAGGCCCGCTCACGCTAATTGCGCGAGTCAAACAAAAGCCCAGAGAACCAGAAGCGTGCGGCGCTTGGGGAGCGGCTGCTGTGGTGTGTGTGTGGGCGGGTGTTGCACGCTGCCACTCCCCCCGCGAGGCAGCGTTTCGTCAATTGAAAAGTGCGTCTTTCTTGATGGGGCACGAGCCCCCGACGCTGGCCGGGCGCCTTCGACAAGGCAGTTAACCCAGTTAAATAATCAACATTTATGACACGACGGAGACGCAGAGACACGAAGACACCGTGGCCCACGATTTGCAGACAAAACCCAAACTAACGGATTTTAAAGCGCAGCCGCAGATTCCCAGGGCAGACGGGCGGCAGGCGAGTCAGTCAGTCGGAGTAAAAGAGACGTTGCCCATTGTTGCCTAAATGCTGACATCAATTAAAAGCCCACACACACACATAAACACACACAATAAACACACGTGGCCTGGGCTTTGTGCTTTTCAGGCCCGACAAGGCAGCGATTGCGCCAACTTCAAATGGCCATAGGCAAATTAAAAATGCACAACGCAACGTTATGGCCTAACGGTAATTAATGCAATTGGTCAATACAGACGGCTAGCCGGCCGCCTCTGCCACTTCTTCGTGTTATTTTTCTGGTGCGTTCCATCGCTGACCCCAATGCGCTGGCTGGCCGACTCGATGGCTTTTCGAAACGTGTCAAGAATAATCCAACCAAATGGCCATCACCATCACCAACGGCGTGGCCGGAAAATGACCACAAATCATCATAGAAGAATTCGTGGCGGAAGTCTCCACCGTCTGACCACGCGGAGCCCCCAATCCCAGCCGAGCCGCCAGCGGCAGCCTCGATTTCGGCTTTGGCTGTTCTGCTTTTGGCCGGCCACTAATTGGCCGTTGACACACGTTGCCTGTGTGCCGCTCATTGACTGTCAGCTTCACTTAGACCCTCACCCGCCGCCCCTCCGCCACCCAGACTTCTTATTGGCACATCCCTTGTCATTCTAGCCGTTTGCATGGACCGTCCACCGGCCAAACAAATGCTAATGAGTTGCATTTAATTGCCCCGTTTGGGGCTGCTGGCGGTGGCGGCTGCTGAGGCTGCTGTCCAGGGCGGTTGCTAAATTTCTGCTGCCTCATCGGGCAGTGGCCTCAAAAATCAAATTCTGATGATTCCAAATTGCAAATAATTCGAGGACAATGAAAACAAAAGACGGAGGAAGAGGGGAGATGGGAATGGGCGTGGTTGAGGAAGGGATTCTGTCAGGAGTCCCTTGATCGGCTGCTTTAGATGTTTCAGCACCCTCTTCCCTGCTTAGAGTTCTTAGATTCCCTAGACATCGAGCTATCAAAGCAGAGCCACTCCAGAGACTTCGTCTTGGGGAACCTTAACAACCGGAGGGTCTTTCTATTCTCGTCTTCTGAAAGACATTCAAAAAGGCGAGCCTCTTAATTAATTTGTTGTGTTTTCTTTTCTCCAAATCCCATTTTTCCGCCCCGTCTTCGCCATTTTTCAAGTCAATGTGAGGAGTGTCTTGCTGGCCAAATTTCTTAAACAATCCCTGCTTTCCTTATAAAGAATACCATAAATTTCTATATTATAAATAACCCTGACTTTCTACCCTCTTAATGGCTTCCTAATTGGCTGCCCGATGCTCCTTACCTTATAGAGTTTGTCTTTCTGGTACCAGACGTCTTCTTCTTCCTCCTGCTGGTTGAATGTCTGATCCAAGTTCAGATCGTCCCGGGAACGCGATAGAATCTTTCTTCTCGATACCATATTTGCTGCTTTCCGATGGGTTCAACCTGCCAAAAAACAAGCAAAAAGAAACAAATAAAAACTTTGTAAATTTTGATGATTATTAAAAAGCTTTTTCATGTCCGCCGCCTTTTGTGTACAGAGACGAACATCATCTTGGGGGCCCGCAAATAACTGTAAATAGCAAGCTCACCCGAGCTGAATTTCTGACAGGCCTCAAAATCCCCCAAACTGTGCGCCCTTTGCAGTCGACAGTGCAAACATCGCCAGGTGGTTGGCGGCGGTTCAACGGCCGCTCAGGTACCAGAAATCCGAAATATTTCAACTTCCTTGGGATTTACAAGTCATCCCGATGGGTCGATTTTCCGGCGAGTGCAGTTCGAAGCGGCGGGGGTGGAAGTCACGGTGACTTTTACGGTCGGCAATTACGGCTCGGAAATTTATGTAAAACATGAATTTCTGTTTGTTTAAGCTCTTCTTTTATTGAGTTATTTGCAGAATTGACGCGCGGTCGGTCGACCACGCATCGGGCAAAGATAGCATCCAAATCACGTTGTTGGGGCCCCAGAAATCACCTGTGATTGCGACTGACAATAACGACAGAAGACGAAGAAGACAAAGCCAACAACAAAAACGGCATTTGTTTTGTTTGCTTTTTTTCACGGCTCGGATTGTCAAGTTGATGAAAAAAACGTTCATTGCATAATAAACACCCAAACCGAGGGGAGTACGACGGGGGGGGGGGGACTACAAAGCTTCGCTGAAAAAGCTCTTGAGAGCGACGAGTCTCGTCTTCAATTTCTTTGCTTTCGTATGCAAATAGCGATGAGAAGAAAAATTTAAACCAAAGAGCAGCGGCTCGAAGACGCAGGGTTGCCATCTCCATCAACTTTATATTGATCACGCTAGGGAAGTCTCACTCCTGCCAAAGGCTTACGCTGATTGACTGATAGATCCTTTTGAAAGGGCCTTCAAGCCCGCCGAAAAACCAAATCGATATTTGCGCAATCGGCCTATCGGCGGCCGCGTCACCGTCACCGTCATCGGCACGATAGCCGCCATTTTGTGCGATATGCGGAGATTGCAATCGCATAACAAATGTTGCCTGTTGGATTTCGCATTTGGTTTTTTTCTTTTCTTTAAGTTTTTTTTATGCAACAAGAGCCGTTAAATTGCTCGACTAGCTGACAATTTTTGCGCCGTTGCTTGCCACTCGCAAGTGGTGACCGTTGTTGCTGCTGCCGTTGCTGTTGTTGCTGCTGCTGCTTTATTTCGTTTTGTTTTGTCGCCATTTGTTGCTAGTTTATTGATGCATTTCGTATTTCTTGGCACCTTTCGTTTTCTAGCCGGCCATAAGTATCCATTGTTGCTGCTGCTGCTGGCATATGGATTTCAATTTTTGTTGACTTCCATTGTTATTTATAGCGCCTGCTGGCACTCGCCTGCTCTGCCTGATTGCATGTTAATCTCCCTCACCACATCGTGAGCCCGATTCGCAGAAGGAAGGGCCCGACCCGCCCCCTCCTCCTCCCTGGGAATGTAGAACTTACAGTTCTATATTCTTTCTAGATTGCTGGCACGTACGCTTATAGGACAACTGGTTAACTGATGTCGACAAGCCGGCCGACCAACCCAGCCGACGTGTTCTAGTTTGTTGCGCCACATTGAGCCATCGGGGGGCAGTTACGTGCTGGGCCTGGCAATGTGGTTCAGGGGCAGCCAGCCGACTCCCAAACTCCCCACACCGGTCTGTGGGAAACCGTTGACGAGGCTTCTAAATTTGGATTATGATTGCCCATCGAAGAGCGGAGGAATTCGGTTCTGAAAAAGAGCCCAAGTCCCCTGGACTTGAATTGCCGGCTGCGTCATAAAAAGCCCTGCAAATTTCTTTCCAGTTTGTGGCGGCCTCGAATTAAAACTTTTTAAATGGCATTTTGTTTTCGCGAAACTCCCGTTAAGTTATCAAAATTTTTATATGACTGACAATTAAGAGGAGCCCCACATTTCATACGCGAAACGAGCCACCGAAATCTGCGGTCAATGCATAAATTTCGAGCCCTGGCCGCCAGCCTGGCGACTCCCCTGACAAGTGGCTCTCCAAGATCCTGAACACTTACCCAACGGACAGCTCGGACGGCTGGACGTCCTTCGGAGAACTGTGCTGGATTTTGTTGTCTTTTTACGGTCGGCTGTGGGCGCTGGTCGAGGGCTCTCGATGGCATAATGAAGCCATCAGCGGATCTCGTTGGCTTGTTGATTTTGCAGATTTCTTGGATTTTGTGCTTTAAGTCGGCGCGCCGTTTACTGTTACTGCCGGGAGGGAGCGGCTGGGAAAATTCGCCCCAGGTGACTTTCAAATTTTTCAGAAAAACGCACGCACAAAATTCGACAACTTTCACAAAACGAAAGAAAAACTCGCGAACTCGACGATCACTGCAATTTGGCTGGGCAAACAAACAAACCGAAAGACAAATTACTATCGATCAGTGCAATTCGCAGCAAAACCAACGCCAATTAAAGACAAATTCAAAGGGGGCTTTATAATAATTAATTGCGCCCCCGGCCGACCCGCGCAGCCGCCTCGTCGAAATTGAAATGCAAATCGTTTTGCGGCGGTTTGAACTTTCGCAAGGCCGCTGATTGGCCATAAGCCAAATTGACCAACATTAAGCCCCACAAAAACAATAATAACAAATGTATAAAAATAATCCGAAATGAAATTATTTAATCGCCTAATAGGGACGTCGGACCGACCGACGAGCGCATAGAAAAGTGGCCAACTTTTCAAATGCGTTGGAGTTCAACAACTTTGAGTGATCGGCTGTGATTTTGTCACAGCCGCAACAACAACAGCAACAGTTGCTGGTTGATCGACGAAAATTGAAATTGATGAGTCCAAATTCGCCGGCCGTCTACGAAATAGAAAGTCGACGTTTTTCGTATTCGCTGCGGTTGCATTACGAATTTCGTTTTGAGGTGGAAAATCTTTTAGGAAATTACTTGGCTCACTTGGCCCACAGGAAACTGCCCATCACGTGGACTTTCTACAGAACTTTCTTCACTCCCCGCCCCCATCAAAGTCTATGACGGCCACCGCTGCATATTAACCAGGCCCGTTTCATGAATGAAAGTCGGCTTCATTATGGCCCAGAGGGTTGGGGGTAGAATCAATAAAGAATTTTGACGATGACAAGACAGCAGATCGCCATCGATCGCAGCAGGCAGCCCCACAAGTGATGAATACTAATTGCCTGCCTCCCTCCCCTCCACGGACGCCCTGGCGGTCACAGTTGGTGGAAATTCTAGTGAGCGATGAGGCCGACGGCAATCGCCAGGTGAGCCCGGCCTGCCGGTCATTGGCAGTTTGCATTGTTATGGCCACTTTTTCACTTCAAATTGCTCGGCTGGCTGGTTGGCTGCTGTTGGCGGGCGCAAATAATTTTCAGTTCAATCACCCGTTGCATTGTTTCAAGAGTTCAAATGCGATGCGTCACGAGATTTTTTCCGCCGCCGCCGCCGCTGAAGAGAGTGGCCGGGGGCGTTGCTGGCTTCATTGAATGGGCGGCCGCTCAACAGCTGAGTGCAAATAAGTCGCTGGTAAAATGGCTGCAAATGTTTTCATAGCCCTCGCCGTCAGAAATGTGGGGGCAGTCGGCGTGGGCGCGACTGCATTGAGTCGGACAAATTTGGTGACACTGCTGCCAGAGCGTCAGCGGCGCGGGGCCGCTCAGGGCCAACGAAAATTCGCCTCACTTGCTGCAGCAAGTTCGTTGGGTAAGTCTTTTGTCTTTACCCTTGTCAACGGCGGCGGCAACGACGACACAAAACTGCAAATCATTTGCCAAAATACCACACGCAACACACACAGCCAAAATGTTAAGGTCAAAACACAAGGCAACTTTGCCGACGCCGTCATCATTATGAAGTCGATGGGAATCCATCAACCCACACACAGGCAACCCCACGACAACGAAATGTGTTAGAAAGTCTGGCCATTTGGCGATTTGTTTTGGTCAGTTGGGTTGCCAGCCGAGCGCTCTTATGTAACCAGAACCGCCATGAAAGTAGCGCTAATGAATCCAGACAACCGCGCCGATTGGCAACGGTCTCCAGTGAAGTTCTTTCTCGAGGAAGGTGGCCTGCTCCGATTAATTAAGTCGAGTCTCGGGGTTCTTGGGAAAGAGCATCGAACGGCCGACTTGGGTTCTTCTCCTCCCTGCATAATTTGATATTTTTCCAGTCGGAGTGCCTAAGCCGCTGGCGCTGGTGGTTGTTGTCTTTGTTCTGCGACATTTGCGCTGAAAGTCGAAGAATTTTTCTGCTTTGCTTGTTTTGGCGGCAAATCGCTGGCCCCCCCAAATTTTGATTGATTGGCGGACGCTGCGGCTCGACAAATACAAATAAACACCACGGATGGATGGAGAAAATAAACGAAAATGTTTTCACATCAAAGCGTGGCAGCTGGACAGTCGGACGGCTGAGCGTAGAATCGAGTTTGGGGTCAAGCGAGAGGTTGTCTCTGTTTGGCATTCCCGGGGACCTGGAATAGAGTAGGTTGGCTCGGATGATCTTGGCCTCTTGCTGAGAGAGTAGACTTTTGGCCAAATTAAATTAAACAGTCATTGACTCGGGCAGAAAGCGGCCCGTGGCGTCGGCAGCGACGGCCACGGTGACGCCGACTTTTCATTACAAATGAAGGCAAATTAAAATTGCACGAAGCTGATGGGTTCATATTGTTTCCTCGTCGGAGTCAAATCGAAATCAACTGCTTTAATTTCCATAACATCGGGCGTGAAAGTGCGCAAGCCGCCGCCCCGGGCGGGTGGTTCATGGCTCGTCGCCGTTGGACCGCCGATGGCACCGCTTAGGGGTTAAGGTTCGGGTGTCTGGGCTGTTATGCAAAAAGGAAGCGTGTGTTTTTGGCAAATCAAAATCGTCAAAAATGCGGCAAGTCGGCTGAAAATTAATTGCGGAAATTGGCCGACGGCGGCGGTGGCAGTTTAACAGTTCAGCGCACGGGCAGAGAAATCATTGCCCTCGCCACCAAATGGCTGGCTGACTTAATCTCACCAATTTGAAATGTAAATACAGGCAGTCGGGCAGACGGACAGACCAACACGCAGCCGTCGTCAGCCGTCTTTCTCTCCTTCTCATTTACATCGAATGCCGCAATTATTAACCAAAAATTTTGTTAAATCATAGGCAGATTAATAGCCTCAGTTGTTGGTGTTGTTGCCGCAGTCATGTAACTGTCAGCGGCGCTGAGGTTTGCGCAACCGCCGGACCACGGGGGCAGCCCCAAAAAGCGACAACCCAACGGCCCTCGAACAATTCAATTTGACAAAACGGCGAGTTGGTTTTCGTGGTGTTTGATTGATTTTTGTTGAAGCTGCTCGAGGTTCATTAGGAACACAAACAACAACGAAATTTTAAGAGTTAACAAATCGATGAACGGAATTGAAATGGGGATTTCCGTCCGGCACCTGTCGGCCATCGAGGGATCCTTGGACTGCCTTTGGGGTCGGCGACTTTTCCGCGTTTTTCGGACAGAAGTCGCAATGGCCGACTGCGAGTGAAAACGGGTTGGAAAAACACAAGCGGCCATCAAGTCGAGAGAAGAGAAAAAAAATTCGCTGCTTTCGTTTTCGTTTCGAGAAAAAAGGCCTTTCCAACCGACTGCTCCACGCTTGAGCTGCTCCAGGGCACGGGACGGCGGGCGGGGGGATGGCGTGCTCTTCGTGCTGTGCCAGCTGTGGCGTGCGGTAAACGTAGCAATTTGAACGGTCCTACGACGGCGCGCATTGCACTAAATTTTCCACGAGCGAGTGAATTTGAAAACGAAACTGATTTCTCCCCCCGCCGGCCGGACAGAAAACCCACAAAAACAACAACCAAAACCCACATTGTGGATCGAACGAGGGCCGAAATTTCCCTCCGCAGCTTCAATGAGTGAGTGCGCGTCTGTCCAGCTGTCCGTCACCGTTTGACCGTCCATCATTAGTTGGCTTAATAAATGGCCCAAATGAAAGCAGCGCTGATGGCGGTTGACGTTTCCTCGGGCTTATCAGGCCGCCGCCATCAACTCCGCTGCTGCTCACTTTCCTCGGTCCAAGATCATCACCCGCAAATTGTTTGGAATTGTTTGTGGGCCCCCACAGTTTGTTTGTTGGCCCAAAACAAACCGAACAAGGCGGGGGCAGGGCCTTTTTAAACTGCAATTTCGCCCCGCCTAATGGTATAATAAAGAGCCCTTTGTTGGCCCGGCCCAATTGCAGCGAAGGTGCGAGCCGCTGGCCGGTGGTTAAGGCCACTTTATTGGCCTGGCCGGAGGCACGCACACCCGCACGCGAGCCGAGTCAATAACACTTAACAGCAGCGGCTCGAAAATGGCCGACCTGTCAAAGCTTCCATATTATTAACCCATTTCTATTAACATCCCCAAATGGCCGTAACTGCGGCCCATCAATGCGTTTGTTTTGTTTCGCGGGGCTTCGGCGGGCTCATCAAATATGCAAGGCGGGAGAAATGGCCATAGAATTGGCCAAAACAGACAATCGAGCGACGGGCGGGCAACAAATCACCGCATTTTGGGCTGTCAAGAAATTCAAATTTCTACCCAAGAAAAACACAATCGACCCCAATAAGAAAGCCTCAGCCGAAAGTGTCGGGGGGGAATTTGGCATAGGGAATTCGGCCAATTAATTTGTATGGGAAATAACGCGTTTCAGGGAATTTCTACGATTGGTAGAAGAGGTTAAGAATTCGCCAGCTGGTTAGGGAGTTTATCTCTGCAAAAGATCCTTCTGATTTGTTCCCATCAATCCCAAGAGTATTTCTTTCTTCTTTCCTTTACTCCCACCCGAAGTTTCTGCCTTGCAAAATTTTATTTTGCCCAAAAAACTATTACCAAATTTCGCAACCTCTCGAAAAATGGAATTTTTTTCAGCCAAATTTTTCTTTCATATATTTTTTTGTTGTTCGCTAGCATTGCGCATACGCCGCGTGGGCTGGACGAGATTCATTGGGTTAGCCGGAGTTGCCACGACCTTTTTTGTGTCTGCTCGCCAGAAAAACTCATTTGTTCATTTACTAGGCTGGCTGGTTGTTGTGGCTGTGGCTGCGGCTGCGGCTGATGGTTGAGCAAAATGAAGTCAACTGTTTTGTTGACTGACATTTCCCATTAAATTGCCACGTTATTGTCTGCATTTCTTGGCTGCTTGAAGTTCTTGCAAAATCGAACAACAACAACAAAGAGAGAGGCCAGCCAACGGCGAGCGGGCAGCGTTTTGAACTTTGCATTTTCAACACTTCCCGGCCGCCGTTCGAGTGGCTTCTTCGTCTTCCTCTGTTAAGCTCTTTTAGGCGATTGTTTACATTTATGGCTGCATAATTGGGTGCCTCTTCCCTCGCTCTCTCGCTCCGCCAGTTGCTCTCTCGCGGTTGTATTTAAATTTCTGCCAACTAATTGACTCGGCCCGGCCTCGTCAACTGGCAGCCGTTTTTGGTGGTAAACTGCAACTCATGCCGACTTCCTTCCTCCGGCCGGCAGCTCGCCAGGCGGAGGCGTCAGTTGTCGCAACACCTACTGCATTTTTGATTCGGCCCGATTGCCTGCAGTTTGGGCCCCAACACGTCATCGCCGTCGCCGTCGTCGTCGCTGGGTTCTCCGCTCAATGCCGGCGATGCTGGGGGAAATCATCATAACCGACTGACTGCCTGGTTCAGTCTAATTAATTTGACATTGTGTTGCTAATTTTCCACTAATACTTTTAATTAGGCTATAGACACGTAGCCAAGCCACCCAGCCAGCCAGCAGTTTTGACTTCCAGTTTACCTTCGGCGGCGGCGGCAACGCTGAAACGACTTAGGCAACGAACTTGCGGTGGCAACAAGCGAGCAGAAGAGGAAGCATCAGCGGCAGAAGAAGTAGAAGAGAAAAAAATGACAATGTCAACCTTGAGGCAGCTCAAAATTATGAACGCCAGAGGGCCCCCCCCCCTCCCCCACACACACACACAGACAGACAGATGCTTATGATTTTTCTGGGCATTTAAATGAAAACGAAACTTGGCCAAGATACGCGTCGCTGGCAGTCGACAAAGTCGGCCAACAGGCCGAGCGGGGAAGGGCCAGCATGTGAATTCCGTGCAGGCGATTGGACAAGGATTACGCATACGACCCGCTGGCTGGTCGAGCTGAGGGATTTTTAGTTGGTGTTTAATTTCTTGGCAGTTGCATGCGTGGCTGCCCAGGTTCCCCCCTCCCCTCGGCCTACCCATCCCCGGTTCGTTGTCTTTCTTTCTCTCTTTGTTACTCACCTTTTGCTCAATTACTTTTCTTGCTGCTGTTGTTGTTGCTGTTGGCTGTGTCGAAATTGTTGCAAAATTTGCTGATATTTTCCCAATGATTACGTAGCAAACAGCAACAAAAAAGCCGCGGCGACGCGCGTTGCCAATTCAATTGAAGGAGGCGAAAACAGCGAACAAGAAGAAGAAAAGTTTTTGTGGGTTTGGTAACTGATTTTCTATTTTTGCTAGAAATTCAAACAATTTGACTTTTTTTACTCTTCGTGCATTTCACTTTGTCACTTGTTGCTCGTCGTTGTTGTTGCTGTTGTTGTTGTTTTAATTTCACTTTTTTATTTTTTGTTAATTTGATTGCAATTTGTGTGTGTGGCCGGTGGCGGCTGTTGGCATTTCAAACTGGTTTACTCGGCTCTTTTGGTAATTCATTTAATTTTCATAATTCATTTCGCACTTTTCGGCTGCTGTCGAAAATCGAGTAAAACAAATTCAAACCAAAATTTATGCGTCTATTAAACTTTTTATGTTAATTTCGTTTCAACGCGCAATGGAAATTTCTAAATTCATCCGCGACACACACGAATTTCAATATCTCTCTCACTCCACAACTCAGGGCATCCCAAAGCCGCGCTCTCCCAGTTGCATAATGCGAACCGCCGTTGCTGTCGCCGCTGATGATCACGATGATGATGGCAATGATGACAAAGACGCACTCTCACACGGGCTTAAAAACCAAGCGAACCGTTAGCACGGCAACAACGACGGTGGCAGCCGAAAAACCAAGACAGCCAAACGCACTCCACGACTTTCGCGACACGACTGAGGCGACGACAGCAAACTTGGCCAAGACGGCCAGCAGAGTCGGTTCGATCGGACCGTAAGTTTGGTTACGTTCGCCTTTCTTGCACGGCCGCGGCGCTCGTGTTTCTTCGGGCCATGGCTGAGTTGGCTTAATCGGATCGAGGGCTGTGACGGCTTCAAAGCTCCCAAGCAAAGCTCCGGCGGCTAAGAGAGCGCGGGCGGCCGTTGAAGAGAGCGCGGCTCGCTCTTCGCACAGCTGACGGCCTGCATTTGGGCAGGGGACCGCCTCCCGCGGGACTTATTCCGTATCATAAATCTTGGACAGTCGGGCTGGTTTGGGGGGACTCTGGATCTTTGGATTTCTACATGCTAATTACATCATCAATCGGCCGCGGCGATGAGGGTTGTTGTTGGCATCGGAATTAATTTGATTTTTAGGTATTCGCCGGCCTTATAAGCAGATTTATCATCGTTGTCGTTGCCTTAAAAGCTTTTGCGCCGCCGGCAACATCGCCAATCGTAAGAATTCTCTACGCAAATAACGGTTCTTTAAATACTGCGGAGTTGACAGGCCCGAAGGCCAACAGAACCCAATCAATCGTAAATCATCAGCGACTCGAATGCACTTGTTGCTTGCTGTCCACCCACCCACAGCAACAACAGCAACAACGGCAACATCGACCAGAGAGAGCGAAAGACTTAGGCGACAAACCTGACACCCCAACGCATGCGGGCGGCAAATAAATTAGAGCAAAATTGGAATTACATGAAATTCATTCTGACAGCAATTAAATTTTATGAGAAATTGCTCGATTGTTGTTGCCCGACCGTTGCAATTGCTGCCAGGCTGTCAGTTTGCTAAGACGAACTGCCGATGCCCTTGAGGTTAAGAAATCCCCAAAATCAGGCTGCGTTTTGTTAGACTTGTCGACTGTTTTAAAGTCCCAATAAACTAAGAATTGAAGATCTCCAAAACTGAGAGTTTTATAGCGAGAACATTTCAGTTTGAAGAGATTATTATTTAGGTAAGAATATCAGGGAATTTGGCCTGTTTCTTCTTCACTCTTTGGGGAGATTTGCAAGCAGATCGGTTGAATAATGATTACCTTGGAGCAGTTGGATTTTAGGGATACTTTCCACCCACAATTGTCAGCTAGTTAAAGTCTGAAACGAACGTGGACCTGTCCAATCAAATACTAATCGTGTTCCAAAATAAACACCTCAAGAAATCAGAACAAAACTGAACTTCTCAACAGTCTGACCGATGCCATTTGTGGCAACTTTTCTTCCCCCTCCAAACCGATAGACTCGCTTTATGCTTTGCTGGGGGAAGAAAGTGCAACTAGAAATTGAGACTTTGTGTAAAACTAAACGGTGCGGTTGGGGAAAATTTACATAAAAATGCGACTACAAGAAATTCAAGTCACTGGGACTTGGGTGGGTTGGTTGGCTGGTTGGCGGCGGGTCGCCAGGTCGCTGGGTCGCCTTTGAGGAACCTGTTCGTTTGTTCGTTGGTCGCTGTTCGCTGTTCGTTGGGTCGGTGGCTTGTGCGACTGCAAAGCGAAAAGAAATAATTACAAAATCAGAAAACAAATTCAAACTGGCAGCGCGTCAATTAAAATGGAGCCCGTCGCGGTGCAAACTTGGCCCACCGATGATTGGCCGGCACTGCCGTTCGCAAGGTGCTGCAAATGGCAACTGCAGTTGCTGTCGTTGTTGTTGTTGATGGTGCGATTGTTGCTGCTGCTGGTTGCTGCCGTTGCTGTCATAGTTGCTGTGCACCATTTCATGATATAAATGCATTTTTAACATTTAATTGCCTGGCGTTGGCTTGGGCAGCGGCTCAGTCAGTCAGCCTGTCTGCTGGTCGACTGGCTGCCCCGTCGAGTTCTAGTCGAGTCGACCAACCCAGCGCTGAACCCCCCCAAACAATGCTGGGAATGTTGTCTGAAAGCAAACGCGAAATGAAAAAACTAAAAACTCTCAGCTGAGCCAAGTTCGTTGCCTAAGTCTCTTTTGTGTTTTATTTGTGACACGACGACTGCCTTTGTCCGTCCGCAGGCGGGAGAGGGGGAAAAAATGATACATGTTTTTCAAAATTCGCACACACCAATTTAATTTGTTTAAACATATCAACTCCCCCAAACGGACGGACCCCCAACTAAATGACTTCATTTTTTATGACGATTGCATAACCCCAAAAATAAACATAAACTTATTGCCCGTAAGACAGATGGGACGGGGGGAGGGTGGGGGGAGATAATAGCACACTCCGTCTAGCATTTTCGACAGCCACTCACACACACACACAATCCCGTCTATAATCATTTTAGTTGGGTGCTAATTACGACGGCTTCTCCGAAAATCCCCAGCCTCTCAGACGGTAGCCGGTGCTCTTAGGAACTTAATTGGTGACCATTATGGCGGCTTTATGAAGACGGTATTGTTGATGGCATCATAAAGCCCACAGAGCCTCGTCGTCGTGGGTGTAGGCCGGCTGATTAACCCATAAAAACTGCGTACACTAGCTGTGCATACCAAATCCAAGCGAAATCGCCGGCCAATAAAACTGCAATCGATTTAAAAGCAATACAAAGCGCAGAAATACCAATAAAGACGACAATTTTATACCCTTTCCTTCAAAAGAAAGAAGATGAACTAAATAGGAGCAAAAAAGGAAAGTTTTCGGTTGACTAAGAAGTGAACTTGATGGGATTTGTGTATCTTTAAAAAAGCTTTTTGATTGATCCTTGGGTTCCTTAAACAAAAATCCCATATCTTCGCATACAGAGATTAAATTTCGCCCTTGATTTTGAGAATTCCAGCAATTTTATGCTCCCATTTCAGAGCTTTAGCGGTTTGGTAATCAATTTGTAAGCCACCCCCGAAATATCGATTTCGTCTTCTTATCATCGATCGGATCCCAAGATCCCATGAGATCCGATTACCGCTTTCTTAATCCACAAAACAAATCCCATAATTTCCCCATCGCCAACTCAACGGACTTAACCGAATTACCCGCTGAAAAAGATAACATTTGGTGAAATATGGAAATTATTAACATGCAGATCAGGCCCGTCAATTCGTATTTCGGGTGGGGTTTCCTCATTTGCCACTTGATACAGTTTTAAAATATTTGATGAGTCGGTGGCTCCGCCCCGACCAATTCAGGTGATGAAAGGTCTGCGTGAAATCGAAGACGCGGGCATGTGCCTGGCATTTCGAAGTTTTGAAGACTTTTGCAGTATTTGGATTTGAAATCCAGGCGGCCCGGCCCCATCAGGGATTGCATAATGGGGCGGCCGAAAAAAACAGAAACATTTACAGGCAAATTGATTGGACTCGTTAATGAAACTGAAAGTGAAGGATTTGCCAACAAAGTGAAAGACAAAATCGGCTGAGAAAAAAACCACACGGGCCCTAATTAATTTCGAGTGCTCCGAGGGCCCTCGGCCAATCATAATTGTCTTATTGAAAGCCAATTAAGATCAAGTTCAAACGCGCCTGGACCACAAAGCCACCAAAGTCACCAGGGGGTTTTTTCTCGGCCAATTCCACGCACCCGCCCAGCAAACAAGCGTTGAAAATTTGCCAAAAAAAACGAACCCCCGAATCCGACAAAGACACACAAAACCAACGAAACCAGAGCGGACAACGCCTGCGGTCAATTTGAGTGTCCAAATCCACAGACCAAGCCCACTGCGAACATGTCTTTCGGTTTGCACTGGAATGCGTGCGAATTGGTCTATGAAAGGCCATAACTTTGGCTTAAATCGACTTAAGGCCGCGCCGATGACAAGTGGATTGTGCGGCGATAAAGGCGACCAGGATTTGATAATGAAAACGGTGCAAAGGTCAAGAAACCAAGAAAAGAACCAGCGAGATTGCGGGCTTAAAATTTGAGAGCAAATTTGCCAGTCGGGATTAAATTTCAAGATTGGAATCTCTCAATGAAATTTGGGTCGAAATCTCGTGGACTCTTAAGGAAACTCAGACTCAAATTTGTACAACTGACAAGGGCAAAAAGAGACCCTAAGAGTCTTAAAGGTTTGATGGGCGGGCGCTTTCTGCAGCTCTTCGCGGACTTCTCTGTTTGTAGAGCTTTGCCAACCCTAACAATCGATCCAGCGTAGAAGGATATATCTTAAAAAATAATATTCCGATGGATGCCTCTGGTGAGCCAAAAATTACACAATGGACTTCCGTTTTTGGTCCAGGAGACACAGATCGATTTATGTTAGCAAACTCAAGTTATCTGAAAAGGTTAAGGATCATTTTCAGGTAGAAAAGTAAAAGAACTGGGTCCATTAAAACCGATCGCATTACTGTGCTGAGCCTAACAATTCTTTATTTTTTCTATGCAGAACTTTCCCAGCACTTGCCGAAGAAACCTTAGAAAGACTCCTTTAGACTGCTGGGATCCTCGCTGTCAACTGGCCTTTCTTAGTTGCCTTGTGGCTGGGGAAGTATTGAAAGAAATCTTAAAGTCTTCAAGGCATTAAAAAAGCTTGCAATTTAGAAAATCCATTAGGTGTTTTGATCCGCCTCCCCAAAAGTGTTTGGGAAATAATTAAACCTCTCGGCGGCATTGAGGAGAGGTTTCGATAGCCGACATCTCAATTCCCTGGTAAGTTCAAAGTCTTGTAACTCTTAACTCTGATGCCTTGTAATTAAATTTGCCAGCTGTCATTAGCAGTCATTAGGGATCACCAGCGGGAACCTTGGCCAGACCACACACTCGTGTTGGTGTGGTTGTTGCCGATGTTGCAGCTCTGCAAGTTGTCAAAATATCCATCAGAGAAAAAGACGAGACCCTAACACACACAAAGTTCAAGTCCACAGGCAATGGAGATGGTAACATTGACCCGAAGCAGGGGCTGGCGGTTGGCGGTTGGCCACGTTGGTCGTTAACCAGTCGGAGCGGTGCAGTTGGCTGTTGGCTCATTCATAACCCCGAAAATAAACAAATTGTATGCACTGCCGGACGTTTTTAAGGTCTGTAACTCAAAAGCGACTCATAAACAAAAAGCCATCGAAACTTCGAGTGTGTGGCGGCAACGGATTTATAAATAGCCTTCTGCAAATCGCATTTGGCTTATTAATTTCGCGCACACTTTTGGAATTTCTTGGCTGGACAAACAAAAGAATTGAGAACTGGACTCGCGGGCCAATCAGGCCGACAATTATATCTCTGGCCCTCTATCAATATAAATGACAAAACGGAACCACTCGAGGCGGAGGTTCAACGAATTCCCAAAAGCCAGCAAAGTTCTGCTCATAATCGAGTTTTTTGTTTGCCATCGAAATGATTTAAAGGCCCCAAAGGCGCGCCGGCGGGGGCGGTGGTATCAATGTCACGCGATCAGCGCCACTTTGTCGCCAGCGTTGGTGAACTTGACAATCCCGCGGCACTCGACGGCAATTGAAATTTTCGAATGTCTGGCAAACGGAAATCGATACGCAGCTTCAGCGATCGTTCCATATTGTCTGCTTTAGTTTAATTAAATCATTTACCGAAATGATTGTGCGCTATTTCCAAGATTTGATGTCATTTCTGTTGCCCCCCAAGGCCACTTAAAACCATCGATCTTGGCTGATTGGCCTACGCGGAGGATGGCTGACTGCCTGGCTGCCTGCCTTCCTGGTTCGTTGATTGCATCATCGCCCGGCCCGGCAGATAATGTGGGTCAGCCGAGCTTGGCTAATGCGGCACGCCCCGGTGGCATGCAACGCCGGAAGCCTTAAACTGGTTTGGCCCGCCAGAAGGCCAAGATGCTCTCTAGCACTTTCGCTGGCCGAAAGGGAAGCCGAGGTCCCCGTTTTCCCATCAATCATTCAACAGCTCTGCCAGTCCGTCTAGCAGTCCAAAAAGCGCGGAAATTCTTCGCATAACGACGGCCAGAAATGTTGGCCCGGTTCGGCAGGTTCCTGCTCCAAAGCGGCTACCGTAAGCGGCGGCAACTCACCGACTCACCGTCTATCGCTGGGGGGTGGGGGAGGTGGCAGGCTGGCCGTCGAAATGATATCATGTAATTTGAAACAATGCGAGATCGAACAATTCATTATGCTCGCATGTGAGCCGGTGGCCGGGGCTGGGGGGCTGGCGGCTGCTGACAGGCGCGCTTGTTAAGTGATTTCCACGGACGGACATGCGTTGGTTTATGGCCGCCACTCGATTATGTCCGATATCGAAATTGATTGGGCCAGGATTTTCGGCTTATTGATTTCCACAGAGCCACCAGCGACCCGTGCCTTTCACCTGCACCAGATTCGAGGTTTTTGTTTCGGTTTCTTTTGAAATTTATTAACCCTTTGGGGGCCCCCGACTAATTGCACAACTTGATTTGTTGTCAAGTGCCAAATGGTGTGTTAAAAACCCTCACACACACTAAGATCTCGGTGGGCGTTGGATGTGGACTAAATAAATTACACCGATCTCGACGGGTTGGTTGGGGGCGGCCGGCGGCAGGCGTTGCAGTGAAAGGCTCTTTTTGGGTTACCTAATCTGGAAGCCGAGCTAACTGGAAAACTAACAAACTGTCCAGCGAGGCAACCCGCCAACCCCCCTCCCCCGTGAGCGTCACATGGCCGAGTTGCCACAAACGAAAGCAATTAAAAGTGGCAGCCACAACGGCCGCGGTAACCACGGCGGCTACCACAGCAAATTGTTTGAATTGTTATAGAAAATTTAAAGTCCCCTCGCCCCGGCGTCCTGGTAGCTTTTTTGCAACATAAAGAAATTGGAACCAGGCGTCTGGTTGGCCTAAAGTGCGGGCGGCTGTCGGCTGGCCAACAAATGAATTGTGGCAAGTTGATAAAACCACAAAAGCTGGCACAAGGCGGCCAGGCCACAAGACGGCCAACTGGTTGTGTTTTGCTTGGCTATTTCGACCAGCTGCGAAATTGGCCAGGCCAAAACAAAGGCCCACAAAATTCTCTTGCCCAATCCGCAAAGCCAATTAATTTGTTTCCACCAACTGCGGCTGCCATAATTGACCGAATATGGTTTTTAATTAGCATCCCAATCGATTCGGCTGCGCTGCATCGGCCCATCGCCCAGCGCCGCTTGACGCTCATTAGAAGGCAAACAAAAGCCCCGCCGCCCTCGCTGGCTGCAGGTGGGCCGTGCCAAACTGACAGGCGATGGAGTCGGTCCATCGATTGGTCTTGTGTTTGGCAGTCGCCAATTTGCCAGCCGAAACCTTCACCACCGCCAGGCAGCCGGGCCAGGCCGTTCGTCAGGCGCTTTACGGCCGGCCCAGTTCATATGAAGGGGGGAAGGGGCGGCGGGTGGTGGGCACTTTCCAGGCCGCCAACTAATTACAAAAAAACAGCCCCGAAAAAGCAATTATTGAGATTTATTGTCTGTTTGGCTGCCGCTGACGCTGATTTGCTTGCCACTGCCTCTGAAGGCGGCGGAGGGGCGGTGATGCATTTGCCGCGCATTTTCAACGCTCTCACATGTCGAATTTTAAGTTGTAGGAAACCTTCAAATGCCCTCAAGGAGGCAGGCAGGCTTCGTGGCTTATTTTAATGGAAAGTAAAAGTCGTAGGGGTTTTCCGACTGGCAGTACAGTTCTCGGAAAGCTGAGTATATTTGGCAATCTTGGGGGTATGGGAACTTCGCGATGTTAGTTTGAAACTGAAGTAAAAGAATTTATTTTTGGGGTTTAACTGGAACTTCCGTGAATAATTTGGCACCCCTGCTTGGCCCTCAGTGCTGTTGCTTTCGGCACTTAAAATTACCACCACTCCCTCCCCTAAAATAGTTCGATTTGCTAGGCCCCCAAATCGCTGACATCCGCGTCTCGTCTGCGTCTTTGAGAGGTCGACTCCGGGTAACTGGGAGCCCATCTGATTGCCGTTGGTCAGCGGGGCTCGCATGCGTTTGAAATTCAAATCAAGAGCGGCCATAAATGGTCAAAATGCGCCTTTTGTTCAGCACTGAAAGGCAGTCGGACAGCCGTTGCTCTGTTTGTGAAATTCATTTGAAATTTTTGCTCAAGGTTACAAAATGGAAAAATTATAACCGTCAATTGTACGGCCGTCCAACCGCCAACAACAAGAATACCGATTGGGGTTGGGCTGCACTCAACTGAGCCGAGCATAGCCGAGCTCGGTTGGGCTGGGCTAACAAGCCCCACCACACACACTCGCCCAGACAGAGCGACAGGCGGCACAGACAGCTGGCCGGACGGACGGGCAGTTGGTGAGTTGGCGAGCGAACGCGCGCGCCGCCGCTCTGATTGTCCGGTGGTGCAACATCCAGCGCACTCGACTGGCAGCAGTTGCGGTTAATTTGCTTGTCATTGCCCAGTTGAGAGCGGTGGCTCTGTGGCTGGGTGCCGCCACCGCCACCGCGGCCGCTCTATTTGAATAAAAATGTAATTTGAAATTGAAACTACTGGCCGGGCCGCTGATTTGGCTAAGCAGGCGGCCAATTGGACCAGCAGCTGTTTTGCCACTTTACCGCCTAGCATGACGTGCTGTAAATTAGCCCCACCGAAGAACCACCACCGCCACCACATAGGCCTAACTTAATTAGAAAGCCAAAGGGCTCCCCCTTCCAACCACACATCGATAATAAAAACCGAAAGTGGCCGATGGTCTCTGATCGACCTTAGGCCGAAATCTACATTGCCTAATCGGTTTTTGGTTTTGCCTTCACATTTTCCGGCTGGTATATTTTCACCGGTGTGTGGCCGTGTGGCTGCCACAATTTCGCGGAGTTGGCGGCCGCCTTCTTTTTGATTTTTTCGTGTTCGTTTTGGCAAATGCGCCTCAGCCTCAATCAATTTATATCAAATTTAACCTGCGTCGCCTTTGAACTGCGGTTCACAGCGGCCCCAAAGTCAAACAATTTTGTTTAATCAACTTTAATTTTTGCCTTGTTTCGCTGTTGTTGCTGTTGTTGTTGCCTGTTTGCTGGCCGCTTTGGTTTCTTTTCTGTGCTTTTTGGAGGAAATGGCAACGATTTTTGGCCATTGTCTGCAATGTGCGGCACGAATGGCTGACATAAGTGAATGGCGGCGGGCCTTTTCGGCCAACTCTTTTTCTGCCTCTTATCGCACACACACACACACATTGGTTGTGTTGCTGATATGGCAATGCCCACACAACAAGCCGCTAAGTCAGTGGAGTTTTCAGTTTTTCCAACTCCACGCAAACAAACGTTAAGAATGCTAAAAAATTCCTTAGGTTTGGCGATTTACATAAAAGGCCGTTTAATGGGTTAAGTTTCAGGGAAACTTGAAACCTTTAACAAAAAGAGTATTAAACAAAATCTACAAATTTGCAAATATCCAATTGATTGGCAGATTTATTAAAATGCCAGATTTGCTAATTAAATTCTACCGGTGAAGATCAATCTCTGCGGCCCCAAGCTGAGCGCGGCTTTCCCGCTGTTTTCCGTTTAAGAAATTATGAAATATTCCGCAAATATTTCTCAACATGCCTGTGGAGCGAGATTATCTCAAGTTCTTAACGGAGACATATAACTTTATTGTCTTCAATCAGCAAAGACTTTTTTAAATTCCAGACACTCCCAAAAAACCTTATTGAATTTGAAAGAATTATAAAATCCAACAGGTCTATATAATATCGATTTTAACTTAACTTTCTTAAAATTCGTTCCTATATTTAAGCTCCCTAATCTGTCCTAAAGAACTCTCTATATAATTTCAATTTTCGCTTTTAAATGCTTTATATTCGTTTCCATATTAAAACTCCCTTATCTGTCCTAGAGAACTTTCCATTTTATATCGATTTTCGCTGTAAATTTCTGTAAATTTGTTCCCATATTTAAATTCCCTATTATGTCCTGAAAAACTCTCTTCTTTAGGACTTTTCTTTATTTTCTTAGATTACTTTTTGGATCACGGGAAAAAGAAAAGAAACCACACTCTGAATAAACAAAAATACATATGTCCAAACTCCAATATAAGCCCCTAAAAATCCAACCAATCCGTCAGATCAATATAAAGTGCCAATAACTGTTTTCAGAGCTACGAATTCCTGACTGTGGCCAGACTGAATTAACTGCCAGCGGGCTGTGTAAAAAAGTGAGAAAGATTTGTAAAATTGGACGGAAAAAAATTCTGAAAAATTTCTTAACACTTCAGATTTGTATGGAAAGATAATGGATGACATTTAGCCCGCTCCCCGAGCGCTCGCTGGGTATAAAATGTGTAACTTGGCGGCTTGCGCAATTCACAATTTCTTGGCGGGACGGACGGACGTTTGGACGGACGGCTGACTTGGCCAACCAGCCCAGTGGCTATTTGAACTGCCGTATTTTCGCCACACTTTTGGTTTTGGTAAGTTTGCCGCACTTGCCGGCCGCCTGTCGAGGACCCAGGCGCTCGGCAGCCACCTCTGCCTGTTGGTGGGCATTTGTGCGCCAATTTGCTACGCTTGATTAAAGCCGAACTGGGCGAATTGGGTAGGTGGTCGGTCGGCTGGCCGGCCAGGCAGACGACAGGCGGCAACTGGGTGACCAAACAAGCCGCTAATTTATGTGGGCTTGCGTAATGCCAAACACGGACTTAGTTTTTCCAGGCCCCCACCCCGCCCCCCTGGCTGCTCTGCTAATCACTGGCCTGGGAAAATGCTACAAATCAACGAGCGACTATAAAAAAAAACAGTCGATTTCTTTTTAAGTTTTATGCGTGGACCGACAGATCGGACTAATTTATGCGCCAAGGTTTTGGCGACTGGGCGTGCGGCTTTCAAATGAGCTTGGATTTTTTTAGGCTGAGCTCGCACCGAAATGGTCATTGATGGGCCCAGTCAAGGCGGTCGGGTGAGCGGTTAGATTGGATTTTGCATAGAAGCCTGAGCTGGCCGAAAAGCCAGCGGGGGCGCCGTGCGTGGCAAGTTCGTCGCCTGAGTCTTTTGTTGAATGGACGGGCCGGGCGGCCGATCCGACAAATTAGCCAATTAAGACGACTTGCAGCACACGCGGGCATTGTTCGTTCATCTGCTCCAGCCAGCCGGACCGCTGCATTCCTTCGGTTAATGAAGACAAATCGGCCCGCTGGAAATTTACTCGTGCGGTTTTTTGTGCCCGCTCGCGATGGCCGGCTGTTTGTTTTATGCGAAATTAATCAAGTCTAAGCATTGATAATTAATGCAGATAAGCAACTAAAACCAAAAGCAAACCAGCCACTAACTAGCCAAGTTTCGGGCCAACGCCATCATCAACTTCGCATTGTCGACCTTTAATGGAGAACTTCCCGGGAGGCGTGGTGTTAAATCGAAACCGGATTGCGGTTTGTATGAACGCGGGTGTCACTCAAGTCATAAATCTTGGCGGCCACTGTGCCGACGACCTTGAGGCCGCAATTACAGCCCAACACATCCTGACAAAGGGCAAGCGCTTCCCAGAAATTTCACGCCACTCATTTGGGCATTGTGTGTGACTGCGTTTCTGATAAATTGACGGGCCAACGCTGGCGACAAAGGAGCCTCATCTTCTCCATATCCTGGCGGCCATCCATCAAACATCCACAAAGAGCCCAGATGAGCAGGCGATTACCACATCTGTCAGTTCAAATGCCCAGCAGAGTCGCCGACATGCGCACGTCACAACACGACAATCGGGTCGGGGGGGAGGCTGGCCCGCTTATCGGACCCCTCACGGGCGATTTGAATTCAAATTGCGGTTGTCGTCGGCCGAGCGCGAGTGCTGGTGGGTCGGCAAATCCAAATGGAAGTTCAAGGCAGGCACGTCATAATCATAACCACTCGCCCGATCGACTATAATCAGCCACGACCAACGCTGCGACCACCGTTATGGTCGAGTTGGCGGTTTTTAAATTGAAATTGAAATCGGTTTTGCCTTTTGTTTTGGCATTTAATTAGCATGCAGCTATCGGCCGAGATCGGGGGTATAAATTGCACAGCTCGACGCTGGCTGAGTGCCAATCGAAATTCTAACCTGCCCCGGCCACACATTGCAAAATGTCCAAGCCCAAGATCTCCAAGATCTCAAATCAAATTAATGCCAGTTAATATGGAAAAAAATATCGCTCGATGTTAACTTAAAATATGTCCATGGACTAGCAAACAGGTAAAACGAGCTGGCGCGGCTGCCAAGTGAACGCTCCGCTCGAGTTGCCGCGGGCCAACGGGAATTTAAGCTTTCCATTGTGCGGCGATTGCAGTGGCCAACTTGGGCCACTGAAAGTGAGAGTGGCTGTCGGAGCTTTTAATTCGAAGCTTCGACTCGCGCTCTCCGGGCAGGCGGCTCTCTTCGTTTGGATTTCTCTTAAGTTCGCGGGGGTTTGTTTAATTTTTAATTGTTTACTTGGGAAATTAAGCGGGCAGGCAAATCACAGCAGCGTGTGGCATAATTTTAGGCTGGCTGAGGAATTTCGCAGCCAAGCAAATTCGCTGGCCAGACAGGCAGCTTTTTCTATGGAAATTCTCTAGGTAGACAAAAAGACTTAGGCAACGAACTTGGTGGTAGTAAATGACAGAAAAATAGATAAGATCGATTGCGATCAACAGTTTGATTTAATCTTTCTGGTAGACAATTCCTTTCTTAAGGAATACTAAAATTGGTCTTAATGGGTAGACAATTATTGCCGACCTCTATGACTGTCTAGAGGATTTTTAGTCTCTCAGCAAACCACTTTGGCCACAAATTTGATCTCCTTTTGCTGGCAATCTTTCCCCTTTTCTTTTGTAAAATTTCGCTTTCTGTGTTGTCTAATTTATGAAGCGCGAGAGAACCTTTTTCTGGCCCGAGCCAACCTGTTGCCTGGCCAGGATCCGGTCGTGAATCCAGATCGAAATCGATACCGCTCAGAAACTGGGTCAATTTATTTATAACTCCATCGTCCGATCGGCTCAATTAACACATGACCGCCAATTCAACTCCTCCGGACGGCATTCCCAGCCAACTGGAACACACCCAGAACGGCGCGAGCGGGCAGCCGGAGGCGTGACGGGGGGCGGCTTACACATGTTCTTGCAACTGATTACAAATTTACGATTACCGCCGCTGGTTGCCGTTTTGCCAAAGTTTTTAATGTGATTTTTATTACAAAATCCCAGCGACCAACTCGAAGCGTGCAAATTGAAACGCCAAGCAAAAAAAAAGAATGCCCCGCGCCGCCGGCGAGGCCTCAAAAAAGTGAAAAAGAATTCCAAATTGCATTCGGTTAGTCATGCGCAAATAATAGAGCTCTGAAAAATACACCCTACTATATAAAAACGGCCAGTATCTCGGCCACGGATCTCCGACAATTGCAGTCCACGGGTCTTTGTGGCACTTGCACCGCCGAGTCGACTGGGCTGCTCTTTTGTTGTTATTAATAATGATTTAATTCCATTGTTCAGCCGGATCCGTTCTAAGCGGAGCCCCCAAGGACGCTCCGTGGGTGCATGCGTCATTGGGCCGCTGACCCGACCGCCGAACCATCGGCTGACCGTCGATTGCCGGGTGACTCGTCGATTTGACCTTCCCGAAAGCAAAGAATCTGAGTAAATCGCCCGGAATCGGTGTCAACTTTGTTTGTTTCCATTATCACCTGGCACACAGAGTTCTCCTTAGAACTTTCACCGAAGGGCCGAATCAATTCCGAAAGATGATTCAGTGCGAAAACCCCCGACCACCAAGCCATCCAGCGACCCACAAATGCTTAATGAACTTTAAGCTAATTAAATATGCAAAGAATCGGCTTAAAATACAAAAGTTTACGCCGAGGCTCCTTCATTCGAAACATGGTAGGAGGGGGAAACAGGGCAGCCCAATTTCAGCAATTGCGGTTAGAACTCAATGGGTTTCCCAGCAAGCGGTGAAGTCTGCCCAAAAATGCGGGGCGGTTCCAATATGATATGTGAGTGCTCTTTCCGAAAGAACGCTCTGGGTTTGAAAAACAAAAGATTCCCAAGATAAGAAAATACTTAAGAAGTCTCATCGTCTGGATGGAATTCAAGTTCTCGGTCAGCTAAAGCAGACGCAGGAGAGGCTATGATCTGAAGATCTCAGGGAACCACCTAAACAGATTATTAAAGAGATATAGTATAATTGAGTTTAGAGAAAAGCTTAAGCCTTATAAGAGGCTTTGGTAGCTTCAAGATAGACAGGCAAGTGGGATTAATTCTTAACAAGATTTTAATCGATAGATAACCTTAAAAGAGTTCAAAAGATTCTGTTCTACATTCGATAAGAAAAGAAGGAGTAAAAAAAGGAATCATGACTTTTTTCTTTGTTTTATTCGTTTTCCTTTGTCACTTCACTTGTCTTCTTCCGTTGGCCTGCATCTTTCATCATTTTCTTCCTTCTCTGTACTCTAATAATAAAAAGATCAGCTTAATTTATAGATCTTTAATAAAACAGACGATATGGTGAGGAATCTAAGAAGAGTTCCTATAAAATTTAAATGAAGAAATTAATGGAAATTAATCCCTTGACTTTTCGTCTCGACCAACCCATAGGCTTGCTTTTAAAAAGAGTACTTGTACTTTTGAAGTGGAAGTCAGTGCCCTGCAGAATTCGCTGCCTGACATCGACTCCCAGCCAAAAAAAGGAGGTCAAGCCAAAAAACAAGCCACCAATATAAGAATATTTTTTTGCTCTCTTTCTCCTACTCAATTCTGGCCCAGAATCATTTACATTTCCAACTCAAACAACTTAACAACAAGAACAAGAACAACGCCGACGACCAACAAACAGATCATGAACAATTTGTTCTAATTTTCATGCTCGAGTTTGGCCAACGCCGGCCAATAAGCTGGCCAACAAAATAGATTTCATAATTTGCTCGCATGATGCAGCGCATTCCAAATGGACGGCCAACAACCGGCATCGTTGGCCATTCGGGAAGGGAAAATTATGCCAACAAGTTGCCGCCGCCGTCGCCGTTCTGGGCGATTCTGGCCAAAGTCTTGCTGACCTTGTTGGTGCCGCATTTGCATAACGGCACAAATATCCTCAGCCCAGGCAGGGGAGTGTGGGCGGAGCCTCTTAATTGCTGGTCGGTCCCATGACACAATTGTGCGAGTTTGGAGTCCAACTGATTGCTGATTAAGTAAGCCAAACACCGAGCGGCTGCCCCGGCCGACGCCTGGGCCGGCATGCGGGTGGTGCGCATGTGTAGCGCCAAGGAGCCACCCAGTGGACGGCTGTGTTTTCTTTTGGGGCCAACACCTTATAATTGAGCCTGAGAGAGTCTTGGACGTGAAGTCTCCCTCCAGACTCCACTAGACCGGCTCATAAATAACGGGCCAGTGTCATTGTCAAATGGCTGCCACGCGGCGGCGGCTGCAGCGTCGACCTGGCCAAACGACAAAGTTATTAACAATGCGGCAACGATGCTTGTACCTGGAGATATGGACACGGACGTCGACGTCGACGTGGACGTGGTCCTCGACATGGATATGAATGTGCTTGTGTGGCGGTGGACGTGGACGGTGACTCTTAAAATGGACGAACGTGACAAGAGGCCACCGCCTGCCTGGACTGACTGCCAATGGCAGCAGGCAAAAGGGCATTCATTCTGCCGCCAACGTGGCCCAAAGCCGAACACCGTTAACATTTTTATTTGACTAAATTTGCCTTTAATTTATTGCTCTCTCTACATCCTCTGTGTGTGCTTTTGAGTGCCACTTGTTCCAATTTCCCGGCTCGTCAGCTGCCAATGGCAATCAGCGGGCTTAGTTGGGCAGAGTCTGTGAATCCTTCGGCTCTTGTTCCCATCATAAATAATGGCAAGGCGGGCTGGGCGACAAGAGTTGAGGTTTCGGCTTAATAAATCAATTAAACGCGGCCCATTGATGGTCAGCCCGGCTACTCAAGTTGCCAATCGTTTCTCGCGAATCTACATTTCTTTTCTGCAGGCCAGGAAGTGCCCATCGAGCCAAAGGACGATGTTCTCACACTCAAAAAAAATACAAAAAACACAGAAACAAACAAGTGTAGCTACATGAGCAGGCTTTTGGCCCGCACGACACGTGTTGGCCGTTCGCTGGCCAAATCTTTGGCACGTACATGAAAATATTACAAGAGATAAGCGCTGCCGTTTCGGCCCTGGCCAACAGCAGATCGCCATCTCGCTGACTTAGGCCTGCAATTATATCCGCATTTGAATGCCAAACACACTTACACACACGCCCAGGCATTAGAATGCCCAGCCATAATTAATGCCGGCTCGGCTGTCACTTGCGTTCAAGCCTCAAAGTGACAAGTCAAGCCGAGCCCACGCCCAGAATGCAGGCAAGCAATTAGCGGCTGAGCTGACTGATCGAACGAGCCGTCATCCTGGAAGTTGGTCAAGCAGGCTAGCGGATTTGGGTCATTGGCTGTCAAAAGCCTCAGAATCGATCAAGGACCAGAAGGGTTCTTATTGGTGGTCGTTTGTGGCGGGGCAGCGACTTTCTCTGGTCGCAAATTAAGCGCCATGTCGAGAGCTGGCGTGCTGGGCTGCCCTAAATTACCCACATTATCGGGCTGCAGTACAAGCCGAATTGGCATTGGCTACATGGCTTCATGGCCAAGTCGGCATGACCTCACAACAATCGGCCGGGCGGACGGCCTGGGCGCGAACGCCTCGTTGGCTGACGCCCGCGGATGCCGCCACCAGTCCTTCGACACTTTCAAGATTTTCCATAAAAATTTGCCATAAATTTGTTGGCCCAAGTTCGCCGCGCTGGCTGGCTTTTTATTGGCTGTCTATGGGCCCGAGGAGCAGTACTCTCAACGCCAATGTTGTAGTCGTCCTCGAGTTGGAGTTGGTGGAAACCTACACGCATGTCCAGCCTGATGATATGGACTTTTGCAAACATAACTGACATGTTTGCCAAAGAGCCCATAAAATAAATTCCAACCGAAACACAAAGCCAACTGGACAGGCTGCCACTGCCGCTGCCGCCGCGCCACGTGTTCTGGAAGTTAACTCAATCATGAGACTGCCGGCCAGCGGCGCGCTTGCCGGGGCCACAATAGTAAAAATGTTAGAAGATCTTGTAGGAAACTTATCAGCAGGCTACCTAGGGCCGACCGGACCAGGTAGGGTGCTAGGGCTCGTCGTGATATTTATGCCAATTGCTGGCTTATAAACCCGGCCCAGTACAAGGCGAATCGTGGTAATCTCAAAGTAGAGCGCTTGACTGGCCGGGCTTAGAAGTGGAGAGAGACCAAGGCACTTTGGCTTAAATACAAACAGACAAAAGGTGATTTCAATTTATTACGCGACTCGACGGGCATCTTCGGGAGGTTGAAGTTGAGTAGCCCAACCGCCGACTGGACCAGCTTATCAGGCCGGCTAATCCGCGGAGGCTACCAGCCGCCGACGAGAAATGCAATTATGGGAATTTTATGCACTGCCGAGCGTCATACGTTTGCCTGATTGACAAATAAATTTCCGATGCATGCGTGACGATAGAGTCACCGTGACAGAAAGAGAGAGCCTAACGAGCTGATGCGTGGAAAGTGTTCTCAGTTGGCCGACCGGCCGGCCGGCTGCTCGGCTGCTCACTGAGCGTCGGTTTCAATTTCATTTGCTTTCAACCGCCGGACGACGATCCATTTGGGATAGCAGCTCAGTTAATTAAACGTCAGGCGATTGGCGGGCCTCTGTGTGTGTGTGAGTCAATGTTTTCACTTAAGTGCAAGTAAATTTCTATGTCGGCATTCAAAGGAGTTAGGATAAGCCAGTGATTTTTTCGGGGCCACAACTTTAAGCAGCTAAAAAGGTGGGAGTTTGGAAATGCAGGGTTTAAAGCTGTCACCGTGACTTATTTAAAGCCTCGTTTTTTGGTGGTATTATTACGTTTGCATCACAGTGATTTGGGTCACCTTTTCTTACCAGCTTTTTATTCTAATTAAGAGCAAAGTCTTCGAAGATAATAAGTCACAGGTTTCATCTTTGGTCACAGTGACTGGTAGAGCAGCACGGCCGCCTGAATCCCACAGCTGGCCTGCCAGGAAGCTCCATCAATCGACCCGACCATTTGTTTGTTGTTAGCCAGCCGCCGTCTTGTCTTCGGGGGCCCAAGAACCGAACGGGTTAGCTCGTCATTAGTGCGATTGCCAGTGGATTGATTTGTGTGGCTCTTCCTGTGGCACCGACAAAATGTCAACCCAGCCCCCTGCCAGCCTACGTGACACAGTAGCCAACCGGCGGAGGCGGAAGGGCGGAATTTTCCTTAATTAATTTACATATTTTCGCTGGTGCCGCCAGGAATTTCAAGCATACGCACGCCGGGCGGTCGCAGAGCAGCCCAAGCGTCAAAGCGACCCACGTACTTGGCCAAGAATTTATAGACAATGCAACTGCTTCAATTACGTTGATAAGACCGCGACTGGCAACTGGGGAGGCTGGACCGTCGGTTGGCTTTGCATAAGAAATGTCGTGCCGACTGCCAGCCAGCGATATCGCTATGGATTTACTGCTGCCGGGCTGGCAGGGGGGCGGCTGGTCTGTCAGTCAGTCGATCGACCTTCAACTCAGCCAGCCTACAACCTTGTTAGCTGGCGTTTTTAGTCTTGTTTTCTGGCCCCGGCCCCGGCACAATCGCGATCACTTTCGGTGATTGTCCAGCGACCGGGGAGCACGCAAACAGCCAACACCCCCAACCGGCCGGCCGGCCAGAGGAGTCAAAGCAGCCGAGACCGCCGGCCAACTGCAGCAGGGACAGTTTCGTTTTCGTTTGTAACAAATTTGCGGTCCCCGCCGCCACCTTGGGGACTCGCAAATTAAGCCAATCAAGGACGCCGGCCGTGTACTTGGTTCCATCATTAAATTCGAAATAAAATAATACACCCTCGCCGGCGGATGGAGCCGGCCTCTGTCACGTTTCCCCGGCAACGCCATTTTAATAACTTTGTTTCTGTGGCTGGAGGGGCCGTGCCGGTGCGGTGGCTTGTCCTTTATCGCTGTCACCGCATCGCGGGCTGGGTTGTCGCCTGTCTGGCCGTTGATTGGGCCTGGCACTGGTGCCTTACCAACTTATTGCTCTATTTTCCGGCCAAAGTTTCGATTTCAGTTTCACTTTCAGCCCAACTGGCCGGCCGGCCGGGCATTGTGTGTCGTCCGTGGCCGCGACCATTTGCTTCAATCATGTTAACAACAAACGCGTCCAAAGACGCTCCAGCCGGCCGGGCAATCAACGTTGGCCGAAAGACCATCCATGAACTATGTAAACGACCCCGACAGGCGTTTCAATTCTGCGTGGTCTTTCAATAAACAACTTCAGCGCACATGTGGCAGCGGCGGTGGCGGCGGCCACTGTGCCTCTGTCTTCGTCTCTGTCACGGTGACGGTGACGGTGACTGGCTGCCGCTGGGGCTTTGAGTGGGCAGATGGCGATGCCGATGGTGCGATGCTGGGAGCTGTCAACTTCGGCGTCAGCGCACAGCAAACAATGAGCAGGCGGTCGGTCACAATGCTGGCCAATTCGCACATTTTTGGTTTCTTTTCAGTTAAGAGCGAAAGGCCAGCCGATGATGGCCCCTCAAGTGCCTGGCGAGAAGTTTGGGCAAACATTTCAAAAGGCGACTCGGACAAATCGTAGGCAGGAAGTCAACCACCTAACCAAATCTCCCCACAGATCTGCAAACCGAAAGATAAAAGGATGAATGGCCAAGGGTGTGGCAAGAAATCATCCATACGTTGAGGATTCAACCTCCCAACTCTTTAATCTTTATAGGTTAGCCGAAAGTTCCCCAACTGAAAGATCCCAGGAAATCCCCTGCATTATGAAATCATTTGGAAGTCTTTATAGAAACCGATTCAGCCTCTTTTGAGCTGTCAATCGACCTGATTTCGATTTGCCAGTCATCTGGAAATTCTGAATCCAAGATCGGCGGGTGTGTGTGTGGTTTTTGAAAACTTCCCCCGAGCAAAACTGGCAGTGAGTCACCGTGACAAGAAGAACCGTGACTTGGCCACAGTTGCAGGGAGTAATTGAAGCTGATCGACAACTCTGTGACGTCACGCAAGGTCGATTTCAATGTCAGGCGATTCTGCATCGCATCACTGGAAATTCCTTTCGGAAATTCTCAAAAATAAAACGAAAAATTAGCAAAATTGTTTCGATTTTATGGCCGCTGACGGCGACGCCAGCGACTTTTATTTCGAGAGTGTGCGCTCGATATTAATTAGCCTGATCTGGTTAAACTTGTTTACCCCCCGCGAATATTAAATATTCACTTTTGTTTGCGGCATCCTCGCGGGGGGGAAAGCACTTAATGCCAGAATCCGGCGGACCGGCTTGTTTGTTTTAAATGTGTAACGGTAAATGCTAAATACCATTTGCATTCTGAACCGATCAGCCGCCGACGACTTTATTTTGGGACCGAATCCGGCCAACAACTCAAATTTGCTTTAAGGATTCGCCCCGCCCCCCGCGAGAGAAGTGGCAGAAATTGAATTTATTTTCATTGCCCGGCGCTGAGTTGAGCCGCCAAGTGGACACTCCAGGCCCCCTCGATGGCCAGCCAAACACTTGAGAAGTTGCGAAAAAACAGAAATATTGAAATGATCTCAAGACGATCGGAACAAAACCAAACTCAGTCCCAACGATCGATGAACTTTTGCCAGCTGAAAATCCGATCAGAAACCTATCCGATCTCAATGGCGATGGCGATGGCGATGACGTCCGTGTGGTCGTTGGTATTTCTCGTAAATTTCCAGGTAGACACCCAAAACTATGGAACAGGCTGTCTGTCCGCCGATTTGTGTATCATATTCCGAGGTACAAACAAGTTTCCCAGAGTTGCGAGTTAAATAAATTAAATAAATTAGCATCTAGCATAATATTTTTAATTGTTGTGTGTATTCTTCATCAGCGGACTTGTGTGCCTCGCAGAACACACACTTTTGTCTGCCCATCTGCCCGTCTGTCCGCCTCACAAAAGCGGTTTCGCTTTTAGCCAAACCGGACATAAGGGTAAAGGTTCAATCGATCAGAGCCAAGCAACCCGTCCGTCCGTACTTGCTTGGCTATATAGCAAATCGATCTTGCGGCGTTATGTCATAGCCGAAAAACGTGTTCTCCGAAAGTGAAAACAGAGGTCGTCGAGGTTCCGAAAAGTGAAAATTACTTCTCATAGCGATTATGATGAATTAATCGCCGGAGTGCAGCTCGTGTGTTTCTAATTTGATTATGTAATCTCGCTGAGAAGTTTAAAGTTGAAGTCGCCCAGGGGGGCAGCTAAATAATTTGCGACATCATTTTAATCAGCGAAAAATATTCCCAAATCTCGCTGATTAATCTGAGGGGTGGACAGTTGGACAGTCGGCCAAGGGGGGGATGAACTGTCGGTCAACACGATCACTTCGATCGCTTGAGCGGAAGGCCTATGAGCAATTAATGTCAATCCAAGTGCCCACCGAGAGCTGAGGATGCAAAAGCCTCAAACAAAGTCGCCCTACTGAAGTTGAAATACTCTTTTTGTAGCGGAGATCTTCAATCTTCCCAGGGAACTATAAAGAGGAGTTCTAAAGGATTTAGAAACCCGAAAAGGTATCCAAGAAAGAAAAGACAGATGAGTCTGTTGCAGCGAGATGACAGCCCTGGCAATCAGCTGTTTGATTTAGGCTTAGTTTTCCTGCGGAATCATACGATTAGAAGTGAAATAGGTTAACAGGAATCTTAAGACTTCTAGAGGAAATGATTTTAAAATATGCAGAAAGACTTTCAGGCGATAAATTAATATCATCGAAAAGCAGCTTAGCAACTCTCGAGAGATCAGGACCAGATCACGAGCAAGCTAACAAGTCGTCTAAAAGTTGACTAGGCAGCTTTTGGTTCTATAAATGTTGATTAATAGAATTCCAAAGCATTTAGATAATATTTAGAACAAAGATAAAACCACTTCCCAAGATATTCCAGATTCCCCTGAAACCTGAACTGATCTAGAAAGCAATGAGAATCTTAACCAAGAATCAACTTTGCCTTTGGAAAAAGAGTATGGAGGTCCATGCAGAATTCTTTTTCGGCTTAAATCGCTGAAGAGGCGGCTCAACGCAAAAACCAATTAAATAATTCACAAAAATTGCTTGGCGAAAAAACAAAAAAAAAGAGAGAGAGACTCCAAATAATCGCACTCGGGGCGGAAGTAAGAAACTGCAGGCCCGCCGGACCCACTCAGAGCGTCAAAAGCGACAGACCAAATTTGACGCCTGGCTGGGTTTGAGCCATTAACATTGGACCGCAACTAGATGGCCAAAATAAGAAACCAAAATAGCGGTATGCACGCCCGCCCCCTCACCCACAAACCGCCTCAGATCCGTACTCGAGTTCCATTAATCTTCGGTCGGTTTGGTACGCTTAAGATCGCAGCGGTTATTGTTTTATAAATAAAGCAAACCGAGCCATAAACCGAAAGCCAAATTGAGCCGAATTGGATTCGAATAAAGAAACAAAACACACCCGATTTTGACGGTGGAGACTGCAAAAATTAACCAAATAGGAAATCGTGCTAATTGGGCGACGTCAAAGTTTATTGATGGATTGCAGTGCGGGCTGAAGCATTACTCATACGCCAAGCTGGCCGGCCAGTAGATTAAATTTAATTAGGCCTACTAAAAACAACAAATTAATAACAATTAAACGCGCTGAATGCTGCCATCCATCAGCCGGCGACTGTCGCCCAGCCGAGGCCCACAATAAATTTAGAAATAAATTACTTTTGTTTTCGATTCCACACCTTAGAAAACTTGAAGCCCCGCCGCTCATCTCCAGTCTCGGCGATGTTTCGCTATTTTTAAGCGCTGTACTCATAAGAAAATCAAAAGTGCCTGCTTTCGGTTTCACTGACGCACAACGAACCCTCCGCGTGGCAATGCTGGTAGCCATCTCGTCAGCCAGTGCCAGCCATAAAGATTTCTATCATGGGCCTGGTCTTATTGTGGGCAGCCTCTGACTAAACAGGTTCGCAGTTGGTTCTCAGACTTTTTTGGGGAGCTCATAAAGATTTGGTGGCTGTGACAAGGACAGCTGCCCAATTTGCATAGCCACCAAAGAGCCAGCCGATTAGAACATCGGAATCGAGTTTACAGATCAAGTTTGCGGCCCCAAATGATTCCCGAGGAACGTGAATTTCCAGCCCAAACCAGCGCTTGGGGCGTGGCCGATCGGCCGGGAATACAGTGACCAGAGGAAATGGCAGTTGCATCGTAAATCAATTGTCTATAAATAAGTCAAACTTAATGGAATAACCCAGAGTGGATAAGGTGCCATAATCACTCAACCCGGCCAACGATATTGTCGCCTATTTATAGGCCGCAGGATCCCCGTGAAATATCGAGACAAGTTCAATGTGTGCCTAGGCCGGGGGCCCTAACGCCACAGTCGCTTATTTATCGCCCCGCAATGCGTAATTGTCACAAATTGTATGACATTTTTATGCCATTTTGTCTGGCCGTGCATGAATAATTGATTCCCTGGCCATGTTGGCTCATAAATTCCGCATGTTTTGGGGCCACGCTCGCCCCTCGCCCCCTCTGCTGGGTGTGCGCAGTAGCCGCCAAGTGTCCAAGGAGGCGGCTGCTTATCGTTTTCGCTTTCCGACTGGGCGGTTGGTCCAGTCCCCTTGGCACATTAATCTCATTTTCTGTCCCGACGGCCGGCCGGCGTCGCCCACACGGCGAGGATGTGCGGCTAATGGTGGTGGTGTGTGTGTGTGTGGTTGGTGGTGTGGCGGTTTTTCAGCTGCTTCTGGCGGCGGTGCAAATGGTCAGCACAGATAAATTCTTCACTCGGCTGGTGGGGGTTCTTCGCAAGGCCAATGCAGCGCCCCAACACAAAATCACGGTGATTTTTTAAGGCACCAAAGAACAGAGATGCAAGAAGGGAGCTAAATTTTTATTAAATTTGACCTAACTTTAAAATCGAATCTCAGGAGATCAGGAATAAATTAATTGATTGCTAGGATCAAAAGAATTTGAATTGTGCAAAAATCGGTGGGTTTAGATCGACTTCTCTTTGAATTCTTTCTGATTAAATATATTTTTTTCGTAGTAAATTTAGTAGTTACTTCTTCTGTTCGTTCTGTAACTATAAAAAAACACTTAAAGTCACGCTGACTGCCACTTAAAGTCTTTAATAGTTAAGGAGCTAAAAAGTCTTGCTGGCTCCCACAAATTCGCTTGTTTCTCTCTTTTTTAATTTACGGATCCGCATTTTCAACCTCTAAGCTCTCCTCAGAGCTCAGTCACCGTGACATTTTGAACCTCTACATTCTCCTGAGACCTCAGTCACCGTCACAGTAATCCAAAGCCCTCGCTCGCTCGCACTCGCTCCAGTCTCCTCACTGTTGCCCGAGTCACTGTGACTTTGTCACTATCCTGGCTCATCTCTCTCGTCTCTCTCACGGTTCCCTTTATAAATCACTCCCCCCACATGAGCCATCCAAAAATCAATTTATAAACAACTCCCACC
>JBAMCP010000177.1:0-82014 GCA_037075105.1 Lissocephala sabroskyi
TATATTTCATCTGCGACGTGGAACGTGTAATGAAATCGTTGAGAAACCCAGCAATCAGTCAGGTCTCCTCCAACCAAAATTTGTATGAAATTTATATTTTATTAAATTGCCTTCATTCATAAGAAAAATATCTTTTAAATTCTTTAAATTGAAGTGGAAGTGATTAAAGACTTGATGAGTATCCCAGCAATCAGTCAGTTCTCCTGCAACCAAAATTTGTCAAAAACGCGAATTAAAGCGGATCAAACCTAAAAGTATACAACAAATTTTCCCTAAAATTGTCTTGGGGGTCTGTTTTCGATTTTTTCAAATGGGATTATGTCGAGAACCACTCCACCGATTTCAAAACGGATGGTCTTAATAGGTTCTGCTCAGCGTTATTCTTCATATGAGATCCTTCGTGCATGCGTAGCTCATGTCCTTCGTTCGTAATCGCCAGTGATCGATCCTTGCGGTTTGGCTGCCGTTAGACGAATTCTGATTGTTCAAATCTGTAGTTAAACTTTTTACCTTTCCAAAACATATTTAACATTTGACCAAGCTCCTTTGGTTTTCGAGATATAGGCATTTAAAATGTTTGCAAATTTTAGTGGTCGGTTTTTCTCAGGGCTGGAAAAAACCAAGCAGCCCCTAAAATATGCAATGAGTTTTAGCGGCTTAAAGTCGGTGTCGGCACATGTTGCTAATGTTTAGCTACATTGCTGCTTTACATTGCAACATTTTCAAAGCAAAAACAAAGCTCCTGGCCACGAAGGCGCTTGCAACGCCACCCTCAAGGCGCTACCAAGAAGGGCAGTGCTCTTCATAACGTTGATCTTCAACGCTTTGTTAAAATTGCACTGCTTTCCTACTCAATGGAAGCTCGGGATAATTTCCATGGTTCACAAGACTGGCAAGCCGGAAAGAGACCCAGCGTCCTTCCGGCCGATCATTTTCCTCCCTTCGATTTCGAAGGTATTTGAGAGATTGATCGCGGTCAGTCTTGTCAGGATTGTTGATTCTCAGGGGATTATTCCTGACCACCAGTTTGGTTGAGCAACTACATGGCGTAGTCGACCAACCAAAACCAATATTTGTATGAATTTTATATTTTATTAAATTGCCTTCATGCATTAGGAAAATATTTTTTAAGTGCTTTAAACTGAAGTGGAAGTGATTTAAGATTTGATTAAATCCAAATCGAATCCCAAACACGAAAAAATCATATTTAAGTGTGTCAAACTGTTTTGCATAAAAAGCGTAGCTTACTTTTTGCCGGAACGGATATTAATTCCCGACAAAGGCCACTCGAGTGCAATTTTTAATTTCCTTCAGCTGCACTGTCATCCATGCACCTCATTTCCGCTGACCTCCACCTCCACCTCCGCCTTCAGCTTGCCTTGTGCGCTGGGATGACAAAGCGCCTTCTATTCGCTTTTGTAAGGCGCCAAGAAATTGTAATGTAATTAAATATCTGGCAAGCACTAAGAATTCTTTCTCGGATTCGTGCTTTTCATAATTCCCCGGTGAATCAACAGTGAATGAAATTTGAGATAAACAAACCGACGAATCAAATAACCTTCAGCCACCCCACAACCCACATTCCAGCAACGTTTTTCTTTAATTTTCCCGAGCACATGAAATGAAAACAGACAGCGCCAGCGCCGACAGCAAATCGCCGCTGGTCTCATGCCTCCGAATACAAATTAAATAAATGAGAATGATTAAAAACGCGTAAGCGAACTTTCGCCAGACAGCAGACCTCCATCGTCCCATAAACTCGCCAATTTACTGCGCGATTAGCAGACAGTCAAAAACTAAGGTTCACTAACCCATCAAGTCTGCCGCCGGAGGCATTTTGAGGCTATTAACCATGCAAATGTCAGGCCAGCCAGTTCGACCATTAATAACCGAGGACCTGAAGGAGTCGTCCTTGGAAACAACGAAGCAAACGTCGGGAGCGCCGACAGTAAAATCCAAAATGCGATGCTATAAAAGCTCAACTCGCTGGGGGAATTGGCAAATCTCCATTAAATTGAATGCACGCAACCAGCGAACGGAAATGTAAACTCGCTGGCTGTAAACTGTCACAATTTCCCTAGAAAAGCTCAAAGCAAACTTTCGGCTCAATCCGCCGCATGCGTTACATAATTTTTACAAGCCACGCTCCCCAACCGCCGCCCGCACGACGAAGCAAATTGAGTTTATCAGCTTTTAACATCGGCAGGAAACAAGCGAACATTCATCATCCCAGTTCATGCCAGGCAGGAAGACGGAAAGGTGTAGCGGCAGGATATTCAGGGATAGTGAACCGTGCGAGGTAAAGGAAACATTTCGGATTTCTTGGATTTCTGAGGCTCTCACGGGGGATTCGTTTTCAAATTCAACAAGCAAATGTGTCCTTGTCTTTGACTCGCCCACCTGAAAGTCACGCACACCCAACAAGCAAAAGTCGTCGCAAATCAACAAGGGTAAATTCATTTTAGATTTGATTGTAGGACACCATAAAAAGGGGCGTACCGAGGCGACGGCAAGTCGGCGGCAACACGTGCAGTATTTTATCTGCGTTATAAACAAGAAGACGGAAGCCCCGGCATTCGGCAATTGGAGTGGCAGTAAACCGATTGCCACCCCCGCAGACGGAAGCGAAGCTGCAACAAACCCCAACCGCCGCCGATCCTAAGTGTGCATTAGCTTTGTTTACCCTGCCGACGCCAACGACGACAGGAATGAGTTGGCGATTGCGACAACTGCACGACGGAAGGTGAGGATTCAGTTGACGACGACAATGATGACGATGGCAAAGCCAAGTCGAACTCGAAGTGTGCCTGCTCCTCTACGATATATTCCTGGGATATTGGGCTTTTTGGCTTTTACGATGCGAAACTGTTGCTGGCTGCAGTTTGCCGTCTTAGATGGCGTGAGTTTGCTTTTTGTTTTATTGACATTGGCGGGAAATGGAAACTCTTCGAATGAAGTACAGTTGTGCCTCGATAAGCCAACACAAACTGCCGCTGTCCGTCGGTAAGAGGATTTTGTTTACCGCCCCTTGAACGGCCTTACGGTTTTCTCATTTATTTGTCAACGTTTTTCGAGCAGAATCCATTTGAATTGCCCGCTCAGACGGCTCATTGGTCCGGATATCCGAAAATTTATTGACTTCCTGCTACATTTTTCATACACAATTTCCAGTTCACATCAAACTATTTGCGCTGCCGCCGCCAGCGCACGGCCAACTGACTTGACACCACCCGCAGCCTCAATCATAATTTATATGCAAATTATTTTGGTATAATTTTGTATCCCTGCGTGGCCGCAGGGCGCTGCAAGCGCTTAACTTTTAACTCTTTTTTTTGTACTAGGGTCGCAAGGATCGTCGGGGTCACAAGGTGGCGGTGGCCGTGGTGGTTTGCGCCGCCAGCGAACGCCGTTTTATAAACATTTTCAGTTCCTGACATGCCAACCGAAAAAAAGGCTAGAAAGAAATTGCCACGGAGCTGGGTGTGTATGCGCTTGAGTGAAGGGATGTCAAGCCGGGCGACATGTGCAATAAAAAGGAAAATAATATGCAAATGCAATTATAAGCAACTCGGTTGGCTCCGGCGAATGCGAGAGCGACAAATGCGGGGAAGCCATCAAACGCGCAGACGGCGAACGGAAGCCACCGCAAAAGTTTTTCTCCATTCCCTAACCAAATCCAAAAGAGCAGTCCATTAGCTTGAATAGTTTTTCTTCAGATGATGACCATAATTTCTGGCTTGAGTTTCTCACAAGATCTGGAATGAACTGGGGATTCAATTTAACTTAAAGCCTTTAATATTATACGATATTTAATAGAGTCGAGGAGGCTTGTGAATTTATTTAAATCTTTTCTTCTTTTCCCAAGTGATCAAGGACCTACTCGAAATGAAAGCCTGAAGGATTTCTGGAGCAGAGTATGGAAGCGTCGGTTGAGATTTCAGGTCCTTCGCTCATTCCCTTTGTAAGATGGGAAGCACCGGGCGTTGGCGGTTGTGTGTGTGCAATGATGGGAAGAGAGCGGGACTTTCTTCCATTTTTTTACTTAAAAGCTAACTTAATTTTCATAACATAAACAAGTGCAAATGCAACTGAACGGCCAAGCCACCCACAGCCGTGATGCTGGCAGGGTGAGAGTTGGAGGTTTTATTGAAATTTGTTTTGCCAATAAGTGGAAAAGTTAAGCGAATAAAAAATTATTAAAAAATCATAACAACGACAGAGCCCGAAATTCAATTACAAATTAAAGTTGCCGAGCAGAACCCTCCGGGCTGCCAGAAGTCGCAAAGTTGAAAAGCTGACAATTTAAATTGCACTCGAGGCAACCTGCTCGGATCAATGGAGCCCCCAACAACAACAATTGACTAAAACGATAAACTTTAGGAGGCAGCAAATCTGTAAACCAACATGAGTACCATAAATTAAAAGGCCAACACCGACTGCCCACCCAATCCTTGGGCAGCAGCAGGCAACCAGCGCGTTTGGTTCGTTTGATGTGAAAGTTGTTTTTTTTCGGGTTGGGCAAAGGAGGCGGCCGGCAATGGCGGGCCGGGCATCGCCCGTCCGACTGATACATGAAATGTAATAAATTTCGTTATCTATGCATTATTTATGTCGTAATTTGGTATTTTAGCCCGGACAACTCACACAAACACACACATTCACGCTCGCCAGAGAAAAATGAAAAGCCGAATCAGACACGGCCGGCCAGTCGCCCTGGCCGGCCATTTTGGCTGGCTGGCTGACAACGACGACAGTCGACGGGTCAACCAACACCAAATACGCTGCCAATGACTCTGACTGCCACTCGTGTGCATGGCTCCGCGTGCGTGTGTGTGTGAAAAGACGCATAAATTACACTTACACACGACTTCTGATGTGTCCGAAAAGCGGGCGGAGGGGAAGGAGCAGACGGCCATTTATGTCTATAAACTTATAATATTGAAAATCTCATTTTTGACGCAGACTTTGAGAAACTGCGGCCAAAATGGAATGTGGGCTAGGCTAGGCGTGGGTGTGAATGAATTTGTGTGTGTTGACCTTTGGTCGACAGCCCTGAGCGCAATTTAGTTTTCATTGGACTCGAAGGCAAATGGCGGCCAAGTTTTCAACCGATCGGTCAATGGACGCCGCCCATGGTCTGTCAAATTCAGAGTTCAGGTTTTAATCTTCATATGCAGTTGTTTGAGGAATTTCTTATAAAATTGTTCTTGCTTTAAAAATATTTAATGCCTTTTATTTTATCAATATTTATGACCAGGAATTTCTGAAAAGTTTACGAATTTATTTCTGGTCATTAAAAATGTATTAATATTTTCCTTTGTTTCAAAAAGTCATAAAGGAATGAAAACTTTAAAAATCTTCACACATTTAAAAAAACTATCGATGTTCGGTCATGCAAGCAATCATATTTTTAAAATCATTTAAAAGAATAATTTAAGGTCAAGCTAACAAGACCCGTAAATAAAAAAATAAGATAATTGTTAAAAAAAATTACGTGCTCGCTTGAGTACATAAAAAATGTATAAATTAAATGCCGAACTCATTTATTTTGGTAGCCTTTGTGGACTTTTGTATCGGGCAAAGATTATGCAAATAATTTTGATCTTAATCGCCATTGAAGCATCGCCATTTTATGGTAGACAATCCCATAAATTCGGCCGCAGAAAGCACTGCCAGGCATGGCCATTTAATCAACTGCCATTGGCTGGCAATTTCGGCCGTAAATTCGCTTCGGCCTTAACCGAAACAGACAGGAGTCGCTTTTGATCACTGCGTCGACAGCTTAATTTTTTAAATCCACTGTTAGTTGTTGGCCAATTTGTGCCACCTGAACATTTCCTCCCCACGCACGCAAATTGATGCAGAAGCAGCAGTTGCCAGGATGATGGCCCCGCCAGGATGATGGTTGATGGCGGATGCTGCTGGTGATGATGATGATAATGGCAATTTGGGCTTGACATTTACGTGCTGTCATTTTGCGGCCAGCGCTGGGTTGGGATCTTTTTAAGGGCGCCGTCAGTTGAGTGGTGGCCAACGTGGACTGCTGCCGACTGCTGACATTTGGAAGGCAAATTGATTTTGCCACTTGCCTGGCATTGTTTATTTTACTTATTGAGTGTCTGAGATATGCAATTTTGCAGCCACCAGCAGCCAGCGCACCAGCACCCCTTGAGGTGCTTGCATTTTACCGTCTTAAAAGCTCCACATGCCGCCCACTCACTCTGCATATGAGAGGGAAAATTGCATGAAAATTTTATTGGAATTTCTAGCTATTTTATAAGGCGATGCTTTTACATGTCTGCCATGGCCACCGCCGCCGCCACCGCCACTGCCATCAGCGCCTGCATCTCCATCTCCATCTCAGTCTTCATCTTCCTCTCAACAGCGTGGATGGTTGGTTGGTTGGTTGGTTGGCTGGCTGGTCTGGTTAGTCGGTTGGGCGGTGGCAGTGCCGCCACTTACAGCTACTTGAATTTCGCCTCAGATGCACTTACGCAATGTTTTTCCAACATAAATTGCATTTTCTACTATTGTCAACGTGGCGTATGAATAACTTTTGCAAACAACAGGCAGCAAAGACCGAGGCCGCCCAGCAACAGCTGCATCGGCCCTGCCAATGCCAGTCGACCGACCGACCGAGTCGAGTTTGTTCCAAAAGACATCGAATCGAAGTGCATAAACACTTGTCAGCTGCTCAAGAGGTCGACCGGCAGGGCCCTGCGGCCTGTGTTTGTTGTGTAATTTCAGTAAGTACAGAATTTTTATCCTGAAAGACGGCACACAAAAAAAAGAAAATAAAATGGAACAGCCTGTCAACAAGCAAAAGGCAGATTTACCCGGCCGCCCACAGCTCCAGCCTGCAGTCCAGTCTGTTTTTAAAATGCATTTAACTCACTTTGTCATAGTCGGTAAATTTGAAATGTCATGGCGTTGGCCGGCCAGGCAGGACCTTGTGGCTTTTTCACTCACCATGACAGGGCAACCAAATCCGAATCCGACTTCCCAATCCGAATCCGAAATCCAGAAAGTTCAGTCTGTTTTAGCTGGCCTGCCTGCCTGCCTGTTGCTGCAGTCGCTCTCGGTAGAGTCCATAAAAAAAGGAGAATCCGAGCTGCTGGACACGGCAGGACTTCAAACTGACAGTTGGCAGGGCATATATGCCGACTTCTCGTCTCGCCGCTTTGCGCCCTCTCTAAATCCTGGTAAAGGAAATAAAAACGAAAAACTGAACATTCAAAAGTCAGGCAAGCTGACAGGCACCAAGTTCGTCGCAGATTCTTTCTCTGGGACAGTTAAAAGCCAAAAGGCTGATAAATGAAAAGTTGAAGAGCGTCACGCCCACCAACCAACCGCCCATCGGCCACCCTCCACCACCCACCGCCCTGCGCCCAACGCCGTCGGCCAACTGGCCAGGCAAGCGAGCCATTTGCTCTCTGCGAGCTTCTCTCTTTTTTAAATCAGAAATGTAATTTAAATTTGCTGCCGGCGCAAGGCTGCGATAAAAATTAAAATAATACAAACGAAATGGATAAAAAAAATTGAAGAAACATTTAAAATTTTTTCCTTACACAATTCCCTCGTCGACATCGCGTTGTTTGGCCAAGCAACTTTAAATAATTTAACCAGCGAGTCGGGCGGTCAGTTGGTCGAGCCGGCGCCGCTTTGAGCGATGAAGTTTTTTTTCACTCCCCCACTGAGGAGGGTAGAGCCTGGCGTATTAGCTGTGTTATGGGTTCTGGCTGAGAAAAGGGAGAAAGACAGGATTACAGGAATACTTAATCCACGAATGAAAGATCAAAGAAAGAGCTTGAAACGATTCGCCCACTGACGGCGCTCACTTCTGAGCTTTCTTGAAAATATTTTCAATCAATTTCTTCTTCTACCTTGAGTCTTCTCTTTCAATCGTTGCCCGTGAAATCCATGTACCACCATCTCCAGGCTTTTATTTTCTGCTTTCTATTCTCGAAGATGCCAATTCATAAGATTGTTTAAATGAAGGGAAAAGAGAAAAGTTTTAGTGGCAAGACAAACTGATCTACATATTGGTCTACTCTTTCGTATTGTTCATGAAGTATCTCAGAGACCTTTAGACTAGCTCTGTAGATGAAATGTCTCTTTTCGTAAAATTCATTGAAATATGAAGAATATAGTAAAACAATAGACTATGGGACATACAGACCTGCGGGTGGACGGGCAAATGAAATAGGCTCAATAGACTCACGAGCTCTCAGGTGGTAAGCAGGCGAAGAATGGATAAGACGGTTGCCATAACAGAGAGGAACGCAGTCGGACGAGCCGAGAAGGCATAGACATTTATGATAAACTAATCCGGCGACTGAAAGAGAAGTAGAAACGGAAAGCCAGTAGGACAGAGGATCAAAGACAATCGGACGGGTCTCTACGAATATTCCGACCCCTAAGAATTCGCGCACTATTCCTTAACCAACTTCAACTCCCACTCGTCATATTCCTACTCAACCTCTCCTAAAGGACATTCACTCTTCGACTTTGAAAACTGCCTCCCGCCAGTTAATTTTGTTTCTTGATGGGAATGTTTTGGCGTAAGTGTGGGTGTGTGTGCGTGTGTGGATGCTGTGAAAATAAGTTTAAAGTTTGTTTATTGAAAATTTAATGACGGCGGCGGTTTAAACTGCCAGACTGGCCGGCGGCAGGAGGCGTGCCAAACGGGTGGGCGGCCCTTTAATTAAGCAAGTGCCAAGAGTCAATTTGATGTTGTTTCCGCTCACTTCGGCTTTTTTATTTTAAACTTTATTTATGTATTTTTGTTAATTTATGCCGCCCTCAAACAAACCAAACACACACCAGCCGGCTGGGCAGTCAGTCATCGGCTCGGCCATCCCATTCAATTTGTCGTTGAGGTGAATTTACACGTTGATCGCCCTGGAATTTCCGGTGCCCTTGCCTCTCACCTTTTTGCCACTCGATGGAGCGTTGCTCCGCCTTCGGACCACAAATAAATTATTTCTTATCAAAGTGGCCGCAAACTTTTGGCACTCGCCGACGTCGGACTCCGGCGTCGGACTGCAACAGTTTTATCTGCAATTTCGTTTTTGTCACACGATAATTTGTAGAAAACTGTCGTCGGGACCGTAAATTGTCTTTGGCAGGCGACCACTAAAGGAAGTCAGGGGGTCCAGCTGGTTGGATGGGGGATCTTTTTGGCCCAGACAAATCAACAAGCAATTGTTGGCCAGATAAAACACGTAGAGTAAAAGACGACGGCCTTTCGAAGATTTCATGGCTCATCGGCTGGACTGGAACACGAACTCGGGGACTGCAGAGGATGCAGAAGGTTGGCGAAAAGTTTTTAATTCTATAAAGCAATGAACGGTGGCCAATGCCCCTTGACCAAGTTGAACTTGAACAGGCGAAGCTATGAACTTTAAGAAAGTCCACAATAAAAAGGTGAAGGGCTGCATGAAGATAAAAAAAGAAAACGAGGGGTCAGGGAGGAAGAGGGATATGAAGAGAAAGGTAGGAAAAATGAGAAAATGAGTGGAAAGATATAAAGAAAGAGAGAAAGATACTTAAAGGAGATGTAGTAAAGTACACTGAGAAAGAAAAAGAGGAGAGGGCATGAAGTTGAAAATTAAAGTTGAAAATTTCTTTACAATATTCATATTCAAATTCCTGTTCAATATTGCGGAGAGTAAAGGAAACACAGTAAAGCTTTAAAGCTTAATTCCCTAACCTGTTTACCAACCGTCAGGATAGCCGAGGATAGCTGCTGACAAACTTTCAGGAAAGCTTGCTAGCCAAGCCCGAAACCCTCCCAAATGTCCTTCTGAAAAAGCTTTCCAAGCAATGGGAAATTTCCAACCCAAAGCATATCGAATGCAGCGGTCGTTTGGCCCAAAAAAATGCCATCTGATTGTCGAACAGAGAAACCTCAGCAGATTGCAAATCCGACAACAACAAGAACTCAGATAAAGCAACAACAACGACAACCATAACGTCGGGGGAAAACCTGTGAAAACCATTAGACGCTGCAGTTTTTGTCCCTAATTGAAATGCTTCATTTATCAAACTGCCATCGATGGGTGGCCGTCGGGGGGCTGAACAGAAAACTGCTTGGCATTTCGCATTTTGTGGCATTGCAGCAACGAAAATAACAAAAAACCAAAGCGAAAGACAAATTCGTAATGCAATCGGAAAAAAAGGAGCCATCAGAAATTTCATTTAAAATTTAAGACAATAAAAATCAAGCATCGCCAACCCAAACAAACAAGCTGAATGGGTTTGCTGGGCTTAAAAGTAAAGTTGTCAGCATTGATGTATTGATAAGCTGCTCTCAATCCATCAATACAAATAGATGTTTATTTATTTTATTTATTTTTAGCTTGGAAAATTCCATAAATTATGCGAGATACTCGCAGACATCATCATTATCGCAGACGACAGCCTAGACAACCGCACCCACACACACACATACCCACTTGATTGTAGGGGGTGTGGGGGTGTTGGCCTATCATTATAATCGTCAAATATTTGCAGATGCTTGGGCAATATCCTGTGAGAATGCAAAGAGCATGAAATTCATACTCAGCCGGGCAAACGCCAAATACAAAATGGCAGTCAACCGTTTCTCCAGCAACAGCTTTGTGTGTGTGTGGCAACTGTCAACCTTTGTCAGTCAAATGGTCTCGTTGAAATTCTAATCCAGTTTGGAAAAGGCGGCCCCACAAAAAGTCCAACCCTGCCAACTTTAATCAACCGCCTAACGGAAAAGGATGTGCGTCGATCTCGCTTCGTGTATGTGCGTTTGTGTGGCTGTGTGGGTAGAGGGAATGCAAAATTTCATTTCCGGTTGTGCATCACACGCGCGGCACGACAGCCTACAAAAACAATTAACCCAACCGCCCCTCCCACTCCCACGGCTGACCTATGCAAATCTGCGCTTAAAAAAAAGAATAATAACAACATGAATAAAAAAAACAACAACAGCAACAAAGATGGCGACGGCTTCTCACACTTTATGATGACTACGCAGCGAAATGAGGCCAACCAGAAACTCATTCAGCCATCAATCAATCAAAGCAAAAACCCGACCTCGCCCTCGCCACCCATCGCTCTCATCTGCCTCACCTCCTTGGCATCCTGGCTCTGTGGGCCTCTCGTTGGGTGGCCGGTTGGTTGCCCATTGCCGTTTTTATTATCAACGCGGCGCGCGTCATCATCAAGCAAAGCTGAGTTGGGCGGTTGTGGCTGCCAAGGATGCCGCTGCTATGAGAAGCTGGGCTCTGCACTCACCGACCAACTGACTCACTGACTGACTGACTGACTGGCTGCCTGGTGAACTAACTGACTAGCTGGCTAGGGGATTGTCGGACGGACGGACTGGCTGCCTTGCCCAGTTGAGTCGGCGGTGCGCTAGGCAAAATCCCCGCACGCTCGCAAAACTTGCCACAGCGCACAGTTTAATAAAATATTTATAAATTCCTGAAACGTAACCCACAATGTAACAGCAAGAACAACAACAACCACGGCCCCGGCAACTGCCTCGCTTTATGGAAATCCTGGCGACGACCCAACGGAGAAGCCAACGTGCCAGAGTTCATTTTATTGGTTGCCCCGTTGTTGTTGTTGCTCGGGTTCGTCTATTTTTAATATGCAAGCAAAAGTGTCAGTTTCGAGCGGACAAGGCGTGAAAAAACGCCCCACGCGCCGCGGCCTGCCGCTCGATCCCAACGACAGCGAAATGAACGCCTCGCCGAAAAAAATATCACCGAATATTTAGGGGTTGACTGGCAGCCCACGAATTTTCATAAAATTTAATTGAAAAAATGGCAAACGCGCCCAGGAATCGTCCTAAAAGCCTGTCCGACCGAAAGTAATTCATAAATTTTTATTTCTATGGGCTTAGATTTTTTTCGAAATTCTATGGCAACCTTTTTTAATTGGACGCCATAAATTCAATTAGAAATCAGAAGGTTGCTTGTTTTGTACGCCAAAAAGGGCGAGTGATCGGCTGGGGGAATTGGCGATCTAGGAATCCCAAGGGACTTTTATTTATATTAGAATTTTTTTTAAATTTCGTGGAATTTTATGTAAGCTTCCAATAAAGACAATAGCTCAGTGCGTGGGGAAGAAAAGGACAGAACCACGAGGAAGCGAAAGTTCTTCGCCAAGCCGGCTTTCTCCTTTGACCTCTGCTTGTCCATTTTACCAACCTGCGCACATTTCTCGGCGTCTTTGTGGCCTTCTGATCACTTTACTGCCTATTTCTCTGCTTCGTTTTTGGGTTTACACAAATCTCTGGCTCATCTCAACCATCCGCCTTCCTCTAAACTCGTCTGTTTATGTGAAGTTTTGCCTCCATCCTTTTTTTTCTGTGTGCCTTTCTATTCCTCAAACTCCCACAGCCTCTAAATTGGCGGCAGCTAAGATCTTTCTTCTCCACAAAAGCTTTAAAGAAATGCTTACATTTTACCAATCAATTAATAGAATAGCATGGGCTTAGATTTTTGATTCTCTGCCAAAAAAATCTCAATGTTCTTTGATTCGTAATTCATTCACTTTATCCTCCTCAACCAATTCTCAGTTAACCTGCAGTCCGAGTTGTTCTGGCGCCAAGTGATCTTCTTGGGGCTCTTCCAGTGTGACCTTTTCTGAACCGCCTGCCGGTTCCACAAACTGCACGGGTCTATGTCCAATAAACTGTTGAAAGAACTACCGTGCCACCTTTCCCCTGGACTCTAATATTTTCCCTTCACACACACGCGCCAGCCGCCAGCCCATCTGGCTACGCTGTCAACGTCCATAATCTGCAGCCTCACTACTTATGGGCCAGAAAAGTCTGCCAGTTGGCCCAGAACGGCAATGGCGGCCGGAGCAGCGAGCCAACCAGGCCTCCTGTCAGACTGTCGGGCAGGCGCAGCCCCATCATTTGCTCGTTTTATATTTCAACGCTCAAACGGCAGTGTTGGCAGCGACAAACGACAAGCTCACTTCCATTCCCAGTTGGTGGCCTCAGCGATGGCCAACTGGCTAAGCTGCGTGAGTAGAATTGGACAGGGCAGAATCCGTCCGGAAGCCTACAACCGAGAGATCCGGCAATAAGGTACCTTTCAATTTAATGGATCTACGAACCAAAGCTCTATGGCAATCAACTTTGCTGGCAGCTGTCATGAGTATGAATCGGTGGAACTTTTGTTGTAAAGCAAGCGATTGAAAGATCTTGGCAGGCAGAAGATTCCCTGCTAGCTTTCTAGATTGGTTGTTGATATTCAGGGCGATAAAGGCGACTGGATTCATTTTCTCTTCTAAACACACAGCCTGTGCAGGCTCCTTGGAGGGCGTAGTGCGTCCTGCAGAAACAGCTTGGGTCTACCAGTCAAAATAATATCATGCATCTACTTTAGCAAACTCGCAATCGTCCCTGGAACGCCAAAGTAAGTTTGCTTTGCTTTCAACAAATCTTTTCTTTCACCTGGTGATTTCTGGTCATTGCAGAATTTTCAATCAGAAAATACAAATAATTGGAAGGTTCTCCAATCCCCCAAGAATTCTAACAGCGGATTCAACTCAACTTCACCTTTTTGGCCTCTGTTGCCTCACGCGGCCACCACTGGCGACTGCTTTCATATCGCTCGCTCGTCGGCTATGCTCGCTCCCACACACACCTCCGCATACTAAACAGGAGCCATAACGGCAGCAGCAGCGGCGATGGCGATGGCGACGGCGACCACAACGGCAGCCAGGAGCGAGAGCATCATTAACACTACGCCAGGATGGAGCCAGGACCGCAGGCAACTAACCAACACTTACACCTTTCGCCCTGTGCGTGTGTAGTGTTGTTGCTGGCAGCTGGGAGGCGATGCTCTGCTCGGCGCGGTATAAATTAATAAAAATTTCATGTGCCAAATAATTACAATTAACATGAGTTCTTAATTAAGAGCACACAACGAACAGCAACGACGGCAACACGGACAGCTACAGCGACAGCGACATCCACGGCGGGGGCAAGTTTCCTCTGTAGGTGATGTCGTTGTTGTTGTGGTTGTTTTCCTGTAATCATTTTGTTGTAGCGCCGCCAACGTCCTTGTTGTTGTTAATAGGCTCGTTCATTTGTCACCCCTCGCAGCCCGTTCGTCTCCTCGCCATCGACGGCAGGAGGCGGCCCCGCTCACCTTTAATGCAATCCAACACAGTCGGCTGCGTTCGGTGCGGTTCGTTAAGTCGCCTGGCAATGGCTCAGGTTTTCAACTCCCGAAACTCGAACTCTCCTCACCGAGAGCAGCGTTTGGTTTATGGGCTTCCTCTCTTAATTTTCTGGCTGGCGTTTCTTGCTGCTTTGCCCCGTTGTTCTTGCTACCTAAGTGCCGATATTTTATGGGCTGTTCGTTTAATTAAAAATGCCAAAGGTTAACGCATACTCAGCCCTCCCCTAACCCAATCTTCCCATACTGCTGCCCCTGCTGCCGCTTATGAGTTGTGTTTATTTTGTGCCCATAACCTGGACTTTTGTTGCTGCACCCGGCCGGGCACAGTGGGACGATGCGAGCAGTCTCCGAAAAATATCAATTTAAAATTCATCCTACCTCACCCACCGCTGTCCACGAGGCGGCTACTTAATTTGTAATGCTGAACAGCAGCTTGCCCGCCCAGCCTGATGCTGGGAAGGTGGGCAGGCGAGTTACATTTTGTTGAGTTTATAAAAGTTTGACAGGTTTATTAATAACTACCCGCAGCTGTGGAGTTATGGCGGCCACAGCGCCCTGCATGCCAAACTATTTGCGGTGACTGATGCGAAAGGGTTGTCCACGTGCCCAGGCCAAATGACGGTTAGCTCGGTTGCCCGCTGGGTGGCCCGGTCGGTTGGCCGTAATGGAAATGAGTTTCATAAATTGGCATACTTTTCGCCCGGCCGCCTGGCCCGGACCGCATTTGGCTTTGGTTTTGAAAGCATAATGAAACCGGAAGTGTCGCTCGTCGTCCGTCGCTCGTGCACAATGAAACCGGCACAGAGGGTAACTCACCAGTAGATAGAAATGCAGGCTTAAACGTCATCCCAGGCAGGTGGATAAGTGCAGCTTTTGGGTATGCGGGCCCGGTCCACCGCAAAACAAAGGTAAGCCGTGGGGGAATAGGAAATTGAGTAAGAAAAATTCCCCTTAGCCCGGCCGACCGACCTTTCGGTGAGGGCGGGCTTGACAGTAACTGATTGAACCACCATCGTTTGCTGACCCAAAAAACTCACACACACTCGCCTCTGACCGGCCACCCCCATCCACACACACACATAAACCTGTCAGTGGCCAGTTGCCTGGACAAGAGTCAGGGACACTGCAACTGGCGGTGTGGCTGTCCCTGCCTCCGGCTCTCCTCCAACGACGATGATGATGATGGAAAAGGCAGACGACACAGGAAAAGGAACAAGCAACGCCCACACCATCGGCTTTACAATAAATGAAGGTACAAGTACGAGTGTCAAGCGCTGCTGGTGTTGAGTAACTGGAGTGCACACACCCATCCACCCATCAGCCCGCAGGGTGGTAAATAAAACTGCCAAGTTTGGGGCAAGGCGACGATGCTAAGCAAGCCAGAGGATCCCGGCCGGGGATAGTGATAGCCAAAGTGTCAGTGGCTCTGTGTATGTGCGTGTGTGGCGAGAGTGAATGGCAGACAAACAGAAAAGGAAAACGGGAAAAGAGGCAGGGCCCAAGGATGGGAGGGACTTTGGAAAGGACGATGGCTCCTCTTGAGTATGATGTGAAATGAAGTGAAAGAGCCGAGCCCGGCCAACCTAGCGACCGACTGACTGACATAAATATGTAAACAAATGTCAAAATGACAGACACACGGGCAAACACATTTGCTGCACACACACACACACATAGACTACACACAGACTACACATTTCAATAAAAAGCTGAGGCTCCGGCTGGCTGGCTGGCTGGCTGACTCGTGGGGGGCGTCATTGTTGTTCAAGTGGCGACGTTGACATTTTGTGCTCGTGTTTTTGCTTTCACTGCTCGTTCGCCGTCAAATGGGCGTTGCAGGATGAAAAATGTATGACAAGCGAGTAACACGCATTACGCATACGCCTAGGAGGACCCGCTCTCTTGCCTAGCCCTAAAATGTATGCTACGATTTCTTTCACTTCTTTAGTATTTCAAGTTTTCTGCCTCTTTCCGCCTAACCGAGAAGTGAGTAAGTGCCAGGAAATATGAATAAAAATGGAACTCAAATGCAGCGGCAGCAACAATCACGCCAACAGCAGGCCTTCTAGCCGAAATGGCAACAGGAAACACAACAACAGTAATAGCAACAGCAGAGCAACAGCAACAATGGCCCTAGGCACGCCTACGCCAGCAGCAACAATGGACAAAGCAAGAGCAACAACAGCAGTAGATCATTTTAAGGCAGGAATTATTCACAATAGCAGAGATGCCAAAGGCATCAACATCTTCAGCCACGGCAACGACAACAGCAAGGCAACGACAACCAGAAGCAGCGGTGAGCTTGCTATCAGCAATTAATTCCGACCGCCAGCAACAAAGGCTGCAGCAACACCAGCAACTGCAACAATGAGAGCCATGGCGATAAGCAGCGCCTACGACAACAAAAAACGGCATCACCAACGGCAACGGCAGTTCCAGCAACGTTACCAACAGCAACAACAGACAAACAAATAAACACACAACTGTGGCAGCGACAACGCCTACGACAGCAACGGCATTCGCACCCAGCGGCCATTGAAAGAATGGAAATCTCAACCTGCCCCGCCTCCTTTCACCTGTCATCAGGGCCGCTGCTAACCGCTGACGTTAACCCTTCCGTCCGTTGGCATCGCGTCTTTGCCTTGCTCGCTTGGTATTTCATATTTGAACAAGGTGAGGCTGTGCGTTGTTAATGACGTCATAACTCAAATATGCCTAGCTAGCGGCATCTCTTTCTTGCTCTCTCTCTCTCTCTCTCTATCGCTCTCCTCTCTCCGGAGAGGCTATCAGTTTAATAAAGCACAAATCTGATTATCTCTGTGTTGTGGCTGATGCAGAACAGCTGCCAAAGCCGCTCTCTCTCTTTTGCTCTTGTTCTCTCGCTCTGTTGCGCTCTCTCGGTTTCGGGCTCTCCTGAGTTATCCGCCCAGCCTCTGCCCGCTCTGCTTGCGGGCACATTTGCACCTGTACAACGACGCGTATGCGTGATATCCCAGCCTCGCTTTGAGTATCCGAATCTGCGTGTGGGTGAGCCTCAGTGTGTGTGTGGGGGAGACAATTTGCTTTTGTATTTGTTTACACATTCATATATTAGTTTTTATTATAAGACACTTTTGATTTTTTGTGTGCGCTTTCTCGCTTGATTTATTAATGAGAATTTATAGCGACACAGAAAGAATGGGAATTCTTGCGTGAAAATTCGCTTTCAAATGCATTAAATTAATTAGAAAAACCGCTCCAACTGATAAATGAGTGTGCACGGCTGTCTGTCCGTCTGTCTATCAATCCAGCCACCCGCACGGATTGTTTGTGGCCGCCGCGATCCCAACTCACCGGGCCAATTAATTAAATGAAGTCGCTGGAATGATTAGGCGGAATGCATATCATGATTAAACCAGAATTCCGATTTCTTACCGCACAAAGAGAATACGCGGCCGCGGGCAGAGAGAGGGCGCCGGGTGGCGTTGGCGTGAGGAATCCATTATGCTAATTTGTGCAAAGTGCGGATGCCGCTGTTGTTGCTGTCGCAGCTTCAAAGCAGCTCAAAATACAAAGCAGATTTTGCGGTTGTCTCTGCAATGAGGCAAAAGAAACGACCCCCCACAGCGGCGTGAGAACAAGTTACATATGTATATAAAAATGGAGAAGAAGAAGCAAAGCAGCAACAACGGCAAAGGCAACGGCGTTGGGGCGACGGCGAATGTAAAAATGAAAGAAAAGGTCACGCACTGAAAGCTAAGCAGCATATAAAAATGAAAATGGCGCATGCACACACACACACTCGCGTTGGCCATATAATAACAGTAAAAATAAAAATGGCAACCACAACAAGAACAACAAACGGCGGCCCGGCGGACCCTCCGCCCCGCCCCACACCGCAAAACTAACACACATGTATTTAACCTCAGATTAAGCACAAAGCATACGCAATTTAGCCTAAGAGCCAAGCAGCAGGGCTGCCAGGGTAATGGCAGTGAGGCTGTGAGTGGGGGCAAGGATAACGCGACTTTGTTGCAACCAAAAATCAAGTTGAGTGCGTGGCAGCGAAATTTGTTTTGGTCATAAGGTGTAAGAAATACACACGCAGATACAAACGGCGTAATACTGACAGCTCTTCGTCCCCCCGGCAGATTGAAATCTTCAAAGAAAACACAACAACGGCGAACTGACTGGCTGGCGGGGCGGCAGCTGGACGAGCCAAACTGGCAGACACAAAAGCGCGCCAGGCGGCCATTCCTCCACCTGCCAGGCGAAAGTGACACACACAAACAAAGAAACAGCTCACTCGTCCGGCTGTCCCACCGAGAGAGAGAAACAGAGAGCAGGACTCGCTGAGAGAGGAGACGAGGATGCTCCTGCGTTCGGGCAACTCGCGGGTCAGCCCAGCTTTTTCTCTCGCTCTGTGGAAATTCCCGGGCAAACGCTTGCGCCCTGTGGGCCGCCCGAATTGCTGTTGTCGTTGTTGCTGATGATGCCGATGCTGCTGCCTTCGCTCAAACATTAATAAGTGTTGCCATTTCGTTGGCTATTTTGGTTACCTGCTCGCCAGGCGCCCAATGCTAATGGTGAGAGGGGTGGCGCGGGGGAGTTGCTCGATTTTCACTTGCAAATTAAAATTTCATGCCATTTGAAAAATTTACAACTTTCAGTCGCCGGACAACCAAAAAAGCAACGCCGAATTTGTCAACTATCAAGGGGGCGATGGCGCGGGAAGAGGGAGCGACATGGGGTCCTGTGTTGCTGTCGCTGCCAAATGGCCACCATAAATGACGCTAATGGCGCTACTGACGACAAGAAAGGCGATGACGATGAGGCCGAGGACGGCAGTTGCCACAAGTTGGCCAACAAAACTGAGCAAGCAGCGGCGGCGGCCACGGCAACTTGCCCAGCATCCGTGGCAGCAGCAACATTGCCTGCGGCCACGCCCACAACGACCCGCTCGCGCTTGGTCATTACGAGCACACGTTGGTCGGTCCCTTTATAGAAGAGGACGAGTGGGGTGGCAAGAACGACAACGACAACGGCAAAAGTTGTTCAAGTTGCCAGCGCCAGTCGGCCATTTTCAGCAATTTTTTTCTCACCCGCTAATAATTTGCTAGCTCGGCAACAACAGCAGCGCAGCCATGAAAAGTGAAAGAAACATTTGCACTTCCTGCCCAAGGAGCCGAAGGTTCCTGTTGCTGTTGTTGTCGCCGTTGTTGGTGTCATTTGGTGGGTCCTATGGTCGCCCAACTGGGCGTTGCTGGCCGAACACGAAATCTGACAACTAAAATGATTTTTTTCCAACGCCTCTCCACTCTTCGCCCACTCCTCTTGCCAAAGCTTCACAACAACAAAATAAAATGAGAGCAAACAAAAAATGAAAATATTTTCATGTTGTTGTCACCGCCTTTTTGTTTTGTTGACGGGACAGCGGGATGGCGGCGTCAAGCATGCATCTGTCCATTTGGCAGCTTCTAAGTGCGCAGTGTTCATGTGTCCACGCCCACACTCATAGCCAGAACGTCCCGCCTCTACCAGTCGCCATACAGCCTGCTAGATGCTGATGAGACTGTTGATGTTGTTGTGGAGTTGGATGAACAGCAGGCCACACATGTTGGTTTCCCCCCTCCGATCAGTTTCCCTTGGGCAATACAGATACCTTGGCACTTCCCAGCCCCGCACACAATCACACGCCAAACGGTCCGAGCACGGGGACAGTGGGACAAACAGAGAGATTTACATCTCGTACGACTAATTAACAAACTTTTATGCTCCTGGCGGTTAGGAGAAAATCGCGTGAAGTTGTGAAAAAACGTGGCCTACTTTTTGGGGCATATTAAAGTTGCCCGACAATTGAATGAGTTTTGCAGACTGTGGAACTTGCTTGATTTATGAATTAATCATGGAAAATTAATGCCTGCATTTTTCTCTGAATTCTTTAGAAAATTTTGCATCACACGTTCGGTCCATTGTTGTTGCTGCTGCTATACAAATGAAAATATGTGTGGCAGGACGATTTCTTTTCTCTTTCGGTTGCCTTTGGTGTTGCCGTTTTTGTTTCGCCTTTGTTTTCAGCATTTTGTAGTTGTCGCTGTCGTCGTTGTCGTTGTCGTCATCATTGCCCCAGTCAGCACACCAAGTGGATGGGTTAGGCCAAAGCGGAGAGAGACGGGCGCTGTGCGTTGTGTGCGCCCCAAGCATAGACAAGTTTAATGAATTTCCACCGCTGCCGCTGCGGTGGCATTGCTGCTCTTGTGTTGAGGCTTCTCATGTGGCCCCCGACTGGGGCCACCAACCGCAGCGCAATAATCTGGCTCCGCTGCGCCAACAACAAGGACAATAAACGCTACAGCAAGAAGAAGAATTCAAACAACAAAAAAAGGTTAAATAAGCGGTTAATTATGTGTTTAAAATTTCTGACATGTCGCAGTGCAAATTATTTATTTACATTTTATTTTTAGCGAAATACGTTGGCTCAACCGGGGCAAATAACAGAACCCAACAAATACCAAAAGGGGAAGCTTTTTGGGACTCAATTTCTCCAGTCGATCTCGGCGGGCCTATTGGTTCATCTGTTAGTCGACTTGATGTCCGAATACTTGAAGTCTTCTCCAAGAAGAGTTGACTGATAAGCTGTTGGACTTCTTGGCTGACAAAAGGGAAAGGAAACACTTATCCCACTTCTTCTCCGAATATCTTGGAACTTCAAAATGTTTTAAAAAAAACGATCTGATTTTTGGGATCCAAAGAATAAGCAGCGAACTGTGATCTTTAACCTGAACTTAACTGCTCGTTAGTCTTCAAAATAATTAACCTTTGCATAACTCAAGCTCCTTTAAGTGTATTTTTGCTTCGGTGCTTTGGAAATTTTCCACATTTGTTTGTTTTTTGATGTCGTTGTTTGTCTTTTCTTTTTTTTGTGCGCATTGGCGCAGATTTATGGCCATGCAGAATTTAATGCCCAATTTAGATACATAAATTTCGGCAAAAGGATGGGCGACGGCCACGGGGAATGGAGACGCGAAGTTTTGAGACCAGAGGCTCCCTCAGCGGCCAACCTGACGGCGCTCTGTGTGTTGTCCAGTCGCCCGTAAAGCGTACGCAACCGGGCGCACAGCGAGTTCATTTTTGGCCAAAAAATAAAACAGCACCAGAGAAACAACAAAAAAAAAACTTTTTCAAAAGTATTTATCTTTTTAGGTCAAATTTTGGCCAAGCGTTTACGTTTTATTTGTCGATGGTGGCCATTTTGTGGCTCCCTCCCCTTCCTTGACCGCCGCGTGTGTGTTCGGGGGTCCACGTTTTCATGGCATTTTGCACTGGTGACCACTTAATTTGTCCTTGGCCAGCCGGGCCCATGCCGGGCAGCATCCGTTGGCTGTACTGCTTCCAACTACCAAGTGTAATTAATAACTGTGTTTGCATAAGTGACCCGAAAAAGTAGGCAACACAAGGCGAGCGCAGATAGAAGCGAAACGCCGAAAACGTGAGTGGCGCCCACGAAAAAAAATTCCAGATCCCAAAAAGAAACTCAAATAAAAGAAAGTTATGCCGCAGTACACCGGCGATTGCGCACTCTGCCTTTGGCCAAGAAAGCACCGAAAAGACAGGGAAGAAAGGTGCAATGAATGTCAATAGATCGAATTTGAGAACCACAAATTTAAGCTTGAAGAATGCAGTGCAAAGATAAATTCAGGACTTGGGAATCAAAGACGAAGTCGGCTCAGATCTCGATGCTTTCGTATTTCTGTTGATATGCTCTGTTAATTTTTCGACTTACTAAAAAAGAGCAGAAACAAAAATCCTACCCACCCCGAGAAAAAGGTTAATGCAAAGGTCGGTGGAAATTTCACTGGCCATAATTTAAAATGCTGAATGACGACGACGTTGGCAATGGGGCGTTGGTGCTGGCAACGACAACGGGGACTTCCAGGGCCAAAAGGACCTGGCATTTTGCAGCTCCAGCGTCTCGCAATCGTCGATAATACAGATTATGGCCGAAATATGCAAAACAGCTACGAAATATATCGACTGCCAGGCACGCCCTCCCGAGGCCCAATGCCTGCCAAAAACGCACGAAACGCGGCCAACACACAATGCGCATTCAAATGGTTGTCCCACCTCGCATGTGTATTTATATATGTGTGTGTGTGTGTGGGTGGGTGGGTGTCCGCCATTAGGCGACTGAAAGCAGCAACGGTAATTGTACGCAGTTACGTTTCTATTAAGCCAACAACAACGACGTCGACGACGGAGTCCCCCAGCACCGCCATTGGTGCCTGCCGTCCTGCCAAAAAATTTATATGGAGCGTTGGCCCGAAATGCCCCGCGAATGTTATGGAAAAATTGTTTACCGTGCGACTGGCAAGCGTCCCACCGGCGCACTGCCGCTGCCAGTCGCCAGCCGCCAGCCACCAGCCAAGATTCTCAGCCCACAGAAAGTAACGTTTATTGCCAAACGGAACTGAAAGTGTTTTCACTCTTTTTTTATTTTTTTGGCCGGGTTAGCTTTGAATGTCTGCCAGGCGGAAGGAGCAACTTGGGATGTTGCATATCAAAGACCTTTGCATCTTTATTCAGTTCTTTCAGTTGAGACTTTGAGCTGCATAATTTCTCATACTGTAGTTAGATTGGAGATAGTAAAGAAATTTGAAGCGGTGCTTTCAAAACGCTCATTCCAGCCAAATCTTAAATCTGAAAAATCAAACCCATTCTAACTTTTCGAGCCCTCAAACAACCTCCATTATCTCAAAAATCAAAAGCACCAGCAATCGAAACCCTGACTTCCAAAGCCAATCGCTCAAATTCTTGGCAGCGATTTGCAAAGCAAAAAAATCCAGGCCAGCTGCCAGCCAGCTTCACTCAAAAGACCAACGGATCCTGAAGGAAAAAAAAAAGCCATATAAAATTCGTTGTTCTCTCTTCTGTGGCTCGGCTTGGTGGTAATTTTATGCGCGTCTTTAAAACGCCATCCATATATGTCACAGTCACAGTCACACCCACAATAAAACGGAGAGCACGAAGGCGAGGAAAGAAATCCTCGGAAATCGCACGGCGCTTTGCCAGGCGGAGGTTGGCCGCCATTTTGTGTTTTGCTTTGCGCTTTGTGCGTGGCGCGCTAAGATTTCCGTTTAAATAATTCAAAAATTTGTCGAAATGACAAATTACGGCGACGTTGTTAGGGTTTCATTAATTTTGTTGTCAGAACCTTTCCTTCAACGTCCCGACCGCCTCTGCCTGTGTGCGTGAGGCCAAAAGACAAACGCACAGAACGAGATTTACATGCACACACGTGCCAAGCGAAAAAGCGGAAAAGCGCCGCGTAACATTTCATTTTCATAAAATTTTTTCCCTCCCCCTGCCCCCTCTCATTCTTCTTTCATTTTTGCCGGTTGCGGCGCTCGCTGTCGTCGCCAACGTTGTCGCGACAAATGACAACAGCAGACTCAATCAATTTACGCTCATATGACTGAGTGTGCGTGTGTCAGTCCGTTGGTATGTGCGTCGTCTGCTCTGCGGCTTATTTATATTGGTTTACGTGCGAGAAATTTATGCTTATTAAAAAAAATCAGCAGTGCGCATCGAAAAGTCACTTAACTCGGCCACCCACACCACCCGCCCCTCGGCCAATCGACTCCTCCTCGGCCATCGCTGTAGTCTGACCAATTGGCCTGTTGGTCATATGGATTTTTGTATATGAAAATTATGTTGACATTTATTTTATAAATGGCGGACTTTGCGGCCATCTTTTGCCGCATTCATCGACCCGCACAGACAATTCAACTGCGGACAAGATAAAAGTTTGCTTAACCAGGCAGATGAGCAAAAAGAAACGCTGGGGACACTAAATATTTGAAATGGATGGATAACGAGACTGTTGGGATCAAAAGAGAATTAATATTTCAGAACAGAATCACGAGCTTATTTTTTCTAAAAGCGCTTCAATTTTCTGATCAGTTCCCGATCTTCAGTGTCTGCCCAACGACTTGGTCTTTGAAACTTGCCCGAATGCTTCACTGGCCTGCCAAATTCTGGCGATCATTCGCTGCTCCTTTGTGCGCCTTGACATTCACTCAATTGGCTATGATTTCCCGCCACTTTGTGTTTCGCTAGAAAACTCTGTACTCCCCATGCCACCCCTCGAAAATAAGGAAAAAAAAACTTGCCCCATATCATGTATACGTCAAGTGGGCCAGCTGTCCGGGGCATACGATGCAATGCCAGCGGCCCAATGTGCACGACGTCAAGCCACTGTTCTCGTATGTTTCGAGTAATACAGTGCTTACCAACTGCCAGCTGGGGTTGTTCTTGTTTTTGTTGTTGTTGCTGGTGTATGTGCTGTTGTATTTGTATCCCGACGATTTAGCTGATTTATGTTGATTTGTGTGCGAAACTTGGGCAGTGGGGAAGGCTCAACGGTTTCCACTTTGTACACAAAGCACACGCACTCTCGCACACTCACACACACACGCGACATCGGCCTGCACCAACAACAGCCCCGCAAACCCAGAAGAAACAACAATTGCGGCAGGCATAAAAGCTTCGTCCTCTCACAGAAAAAAAATAACAAAAATAAAAACTTTTGCAACTTCGGGCAGCTCGGTGCTCTCGACTTCGGATGGCTGTCGGGTGGGCTCGGCTGGTTGGCGCACCCAGAAAATTTTTGCCTCGCAACTTCGTGATGTAAGTCGGCTAACGGTGCGCCGCATACACGCCTGGTTCTGCCTGCCACATGCCACACATTCATCGTAGTCGTCGTTGTCGTCGCTGTCGTTTAAGTCGCGTTCCTCGCAGCAAAACTCACAAAGAAAATCCTGTGTGCGTGTGGAGGCGCCGTGCGCAAAAATTATACAAAAATAAATTTATTTTAATTGTTTAGTCGAAGAAATAACCCATTAAATACTAAAAGCTTCACAAGCACAACCCGGTAACAAATACAGAAACGAAAATCAATCTTAAAATCGCGAACGAAAATCAAGACTGTGACTCGACCCGACGGTCTGTGAAAAAAGGCGTAGCAAGTGTAGTAAAAACGCCAACTTAATGCATATTTCTGTTGTATAGACAGACCGACGATTTCAAGTTGAAATTTAAAAAAATTTTCCACCAAAATAATAATAAAAATAAATCAAAATTAAAAGAAATTTCGCTTGGCAGTCGCTTGGGCAGGGAGGTTTCTGCAAGCGCTAAAAAGTATGCTATAAAAAGTTAAAATATTTATTCACACCCACGTACACACGCAGCCACACACACATACACAACGGCTCTTGGCCCACTCGAATTTGGCCGAGTTGGCCAAGAGAGCAAAGCCAAGTCAACTCACACACACAAACAGCCGTCACCCACACGGAAAGCAGTCTGCGCCTGCAACTGTACTACTTGCGATAGTGTTAGTGTTGGACTCTCAGCGATTCGTTTGTTCGTCTTGGCTGCCTCAGCTCAGCTTCTTGGGGCATCTCCCAGCCGCCCGAGTCCTGCACCCTCCAAATAGGATAAACAGAGCATATCAGTTCCGTTGATCAACTGGCCCGACCATGACAAAGGACTTTATTGTTTTATGAACAAGATCAATAGAACAAAACTGAACGGTTGAGTCTTTCGTGACTTTGACAGGTCCCTGGACTAAGGACTAAATTTAAATAGCTTAAATTATGGAGTCCTTCTATTTAAAAATCCTAGTTTATAAATTACTCGAGACCCACTCAAAACTGCCCTGTAGAGTAAATCAACTTCGGTGCTTTGGTGGCCACTGGTTCTTCATTTATTTTGTTTAATTTTGAGGCAAATTGTTGGGGCGGCATCGTTGATTAGCTTGGCTGTGGCCCGCATATGCCTTTAATTGCCAAAAACTCACCCACACACACAGGCATGCAAACGCCCTCAAGCACCCTCGCAGGACCTTCCTTCTGTTTGCTTGGGTTGGGCGTGTTTGGGGCTGCTCACGTTGACAGCTTCTATGGGGCAGTGTAAGTTTTATGGCCCCGGCTGTCACTTGGGTGATGATGATGGCCGGGCACCCACACCCACCCCCCACCCCACCTAAGCTGGCAAAGTTAATGGCTTAAAGTCTTAGCTGTTGTTGTTTTTTCGCCCGGGGCTTTTGCTCAAAAAAAAAAACTCAAAATGAATGCAAATTTCGTATGCGCCGCAAAGAAATTAAAAGTTCAGCGAAAAGAGAAAATGGAAAAGTTTTCCCAGGCCTTTCATCTTTTGTATTGATGGCAAACTCATTAATAACTGTCGCCGAAAACCAACTGCACCAACGACAAATGAAAAGTTTGTTGTTATTTTTTTTGTTGGCCTCGACGGTTGCGCGCATAAATTTCCAAGCCGCAATTGTCGAACGCAACTCTTGCCATTTTAATTAATGTCAAACTCTTATCATTGAATACAAAATATGCCCCCAAGCCGTGTCCTGGGCGCCAGGGATGTCGGCATTTGCATACGAGCTTCGACAAAAAAAAAAACACGCATACGAGCTTCGACAAAAAAAAAACATTTGCATATTTTGCGGCGCGCCTTTCTTTTCCCTTTGGGGGCAGCGGCAAGGAAAAACACAGTTAGATTTTTGTTTGGCCAAAACTCATGCTTACCAATTAACGAGATATAGGCGAGTAGGCCAGCAGTGGAAAAAACACAGGGCCCTTGCCAAAGAAACGGCGACAAAAAACCCGGGGAGACCCACAAAAAAACTGGCATACAAATCAAATGCGCTCGCAAACACACACACACACATCGTCCCCTAAAGAGGCAAGGGAAATTTATGAAACAAAAAAAGCAATACAAAGGAGAATGGCAAAGGCTGACACACACACACAAACTGCTTTACGGAGGAGCAAGGCGGCGTCGACTTTGGGAGCCAAGTAGCAAGCGTTTATGCTAAACAGAGTGTAACTGCCGGGGTTGCCAGCTGCCCAGTGCAGGGGCGACAGTTTTTGCAGACCCACAAACACAGACACACTCGTACGGAGGGAATATTTATAAAGAAAGGATGACAACAAAGCCCCACCGACGGCGGCAACAACAACACAAACAGCCAACAGCAGCAACAGCAAAACAATCAAAGCGTAGAAGCTGCAAAGGCACACGAAAGGCCCGCCAGCCGAGCGTCGAGGCAACCGAGAGAGAGAGTCCAAATGGGAGAGGCACAGAGCGGGTCCTTTGCAGCCTTGCCAGCTTGGGCTATTTTTGGCCAAACTCGGCCGAACTCTCAGGCTCGCTCTCGGGGTCCGCTGGCTCTCTGGCTGCGAGGAGCCTCTCTCAGGCTGAGATTGGGGTAGCCTCTGGTTTACCGTTGATTGCTTGGCATGCCAAACGGTTTTCAAACGCGTAACTGAGAAAATGTAACGGATGAAAACGAACAGAACCTCCCAGTCGCATGTGAGCTAAAAAGATATAAAAAAAAACCAAAAAAAAATCCAGACAAAAGTGTCTGCCTGTGTGCGTGAGTGCGTGTGTAGGTGTGTGCGTGTGTACGTTTAAATTAGTTTGTGTGGAATTGCGTCTGTGTGAATGTATGTGTGTATGAATGTGCGTGTGTGTGTGTGGAATTTTGCCTTACCAATGGCGTGAAAATTTTATGCGACATGCGGCGCGCCCTGATTTTTTCCAACTGTCAAGCGAAAATTCACTAAACAAAAAAACCTAACAAAAATTGAATTAAATCGGCTTAAAAACGAATACTTCTAAAATTCTAAAAACGAAGACATAAATGGGAAACAAAACTTAAGCTTAATCCCAAAGATCTGCACCAGTTAAATGGATTTAAGGACACTTGTAAATAAATTACAAAATTTAAATTTGAAAATCTCAAATCGAAAAAGTGCTAACCAAAATTTACCCCTTCAAAAAATTAAAAAAATATTTGGCCCTTCTAAGCGCGCCTCTTTTTAGTTTTTAACTGATTTAATTATAATTTCTGATCATTTAATAGTGTCGACCATTAAACTTCAGCAAATAGAAATTGAAACTTAAAACGATTCAAGTGAAAAGTTAAGGCAAAATGACGCTGAGAATAAAAACTTGAATGAAAATGCCAAAAGTTAAATCGAAAAGCGACAACAGCAACAACAACGCGGCCAGCAGCACACACAATAAAAACCTTAAACGAAACTTATAAAATGACCCAAGGCGCTTGCAAAATTCAAACAACAACAGAAACAACCGAAACGCGCAACGAGGCCAGTAAAAATGGATTTGGAATTGCAGGCCAACGACAGCAAATAGAAAAGTCAAGCGACACAACAACAACAACAACTTTGGGGAAAACTGCTGGCCAACGTGGGTAAGATGAACGCTGTGAAGCGTCAATTTGGATGACGAACTCAGAGAGGTGAAAAAATGAAAATGAACAGCAGCGGTTATTTTGTAATATTAATGAGCATCAAGGCGGAGATTTAACCCAAAGACGCGAAATCCCCAAGGAGGAAAGAGGAGGCGAAAAATAAAACGGCAGAAAATAAAACCCGAGCAGCTCCAGGCAACAGACACACACTCACTCACACACACACACACATATACACTAACTAACACCCACACACACACTTGCTCGCTCTGGCAAACTGACTGAAAACCACAGGAAAAGGCGTTGCGGGATTTTATACATTTTGTATAAGAAAAATCCCCACAGGAGACCAAGCAGAAGCCAACGCAAAAGGCTCAATTTCAAGGAATTTGTTGGCCACACTCGCACACACACATACACCCACCCACACACACACACACACACAAGCACGCGTGCGACGGAAGCGGAAGGATAGAAGTAATTAAAAGTAAATAAAAAAAGAGGAGGAAAAGGCAACCGACGGCCGCCGCTACGTCAGCAGTTTCTTCCCCACCGCTCTCCCTTCCATGTAAGCAGGAAGTAACCTGATTACAAAGGCCCCTCAGATAAAAGGCTGCCAAAAAACAACACCAACAGCAGCAACAGCAACGGCAACGGCACGGCAGCCTGGATAAACAGCAATTAAAGCGAAGAGACTTCGACCGCAAAAGCCTCGCAAATCAACTTGATCTGCTCGAGAAGAAAGTCTCTCGTTTCAGTCAGTCATTGAAGCCTCGACTACGCGCTCACCCACACACTCACACACAATCTTTCTTCACACACACATACACACGCTAAAACACATGAAAAACTGACTGAATGCCTCGCTGCCTAAACAACCAAACTAACTCAACTGACTGAGACTACAAATCGAAAAGGAAAGGAAAAAAGAATCGAAGCAAGAGACGAGCAGGGATAGTGAAATCGAGAGAGCGTCGGAAATCGGAACCAGCAACCAAAAACTGAAGGAATAACTTAAAGAAAAAAACAAATAAGAAACCAAAAACTGCAACTACAAACTAAACTTACTTTATACGCAACCGAAAACAAACCAACAACAACCAAAACCAACCCTATAATAATCGTTTTTAATGCAAAGCAACATTTTTAATTAAGCACCAAAAACAAAATTTAATATAATAAAAATAACTTAACACAAATCTCAAAGAACCCAAACAAGACGATCGCGCAAGGAAAAACCCGCCTCCGACTTCCACGGGTTCGATTCACTTGCAAGTGCTGGCAACCATCCTCAGACAGGCAGGCACCACCATGAGTGATTCAGCATCAGTAATTGACAGAATGACGCAACTGACGCGGCCCAGAGCGTCCATTTTGACGCTCTGGCTGGCGGTCAACTTGGCGCTCTTCGTTCACCAGGAGACAGGAAACAAACGAATCACAACAGTGCAAGCAGCGTAAGTCCAACAAAACTAACAAATTTCCTATTAAATTCAGTTGGGGTTGAGGGTCAAAATCGCGGGAATCGTCTCTTATACAGAGAATTTGGCTCATCTTATTTTCTAAAATGGGCTTGGAACTTTCATTCGGCTAAGATTATAAATAAGGCGTTTTGAATCCCTCAAGCAAAATATTAGGAACCCAAGCCAAACTTAAATCATTCTTTGGCTAGCAATCATTATTACAATTCGGAGCGTTGATTTTAGCTATTTTATTAGTTGGAGAATGTAGATTGTCGCAGAAAAGATCGTGGTCCCGATTCCATAGGCCCCAGCACAGAGTTTATAGCACCTAAAATGAACCACTTCATTGTGATAAGTCGACTTATAGTCGACGCTGCCTAAGCTATTTTCTTGGGAGAGTCTAAGATAATTCCTTATAGCTTATATTAATATTCATCCATAAATTGTGTCACCCAATTCAGTTGTTCGGTTAAAAACGACAAAGAAAAAATCCTCCAAAAACAGATAAAATCTCTTTTTCTTGATTTCGAAAATCCAATATTAAAGAAAAAGAAAATAAAAAATAATAAATCTTTAATTTGAAATTCAATAATTTGAAAAGTCTGCAGACATAAATTCAAATTAAACGCAATTCATATCCAAGCAAAAATAGAGAGTTTTTTTCGTCTCTTAATTGGAATCCAATTTCCAAAAATTTAAATACTTCTTTTATTTGCTTTCAAATTGGTTTTTCCATCGACGGAAACAAATTTGGAATTTGTGCCGTGCCGTGGCCAGTTAGAAATTGTGTGACTTTTCGGTAAATTAAAATGAATTGCTGATAAATGCCAGAGGCTCTTTTCGTCCGAGCATTTTAAATAAATTTCCACAAAATTTCACCTTTCACTTCGAGCTTCCCTGCGGGGAAGTTTCATGCAAATAAAAAGCACTTTGCCTGCCACAAGCACATAACTAACAACAATAAAAATGCAAAAATGCAAAATGTAATTGCACTCATAACCCCCCGCCCACACCTTCCCACAGCCACCAGCAGCCGCCGCCCACACAAAGAGCTGGTGAAATGGGCGCTTGGGGAAATTTAAATTCATATGCATAACACCGTCCCCCGTGTCACCACCACCAAAAAAAAAAAACAAAAACCGACTGCCGGTTTTGTTCTTGTCGATATGGAAAATAGTTGAATTTTTTAGTTGGCCGCGAATTCCCCTCCAGAAAATATATAGAAATGAAACTGTTCCCACAAATTGACTGCTGGCATTAACAACTATCAATTAGCCTAATAACTTCATAGCCATGGCTAATTCGTGGCAGCCACGGGATGTGTCTGCCGGGGGCGGGCCAATGCGGGAACGGAATTACTTACAAAAGCTTATTGCTTTTGGAGTGGGCCGCACAGGTAGCGAGGTGTGGCTGGGGGCGGGGGGAGCTACTCCCATTATAATCATAATAAATTTGTCGCTCTGACACTTTGCTGCATTTAGCTCGACCTCCCCAACCAGCGGCAGGTGCGTGTGTGTGTGTGCGTGGGCTTTCCCCAATGACTCATAATTCATGGCAATTTATGAATATTCAAATACCACTGACCAGGGCTGCAAAATCACGTACGAATTTACTTGTATATCGACCAAATTTTATATCGTTTTCCAGTTATCGCAGCCTCTGCAGACCAGCCAAGCAATTGTAAAATAAAGCGATCAAACGATTTATGTCAAAGGACAGAATTGAGGTCGGTAAAGCCCTTCCATCATTTCTTGAGAAATAACTTCAGAGCTCCCCATCTTAATGTGCTGAGAGATCTCTTTTCAGCTCATAGAAACGAAAAGAAAATGCTCCCTACCGCATTTTGGTAACATAGTAACATAGCCTCTCAATAGCTTCAGTCCTGTAGGGAGCTCCATGAATTTCCCAGCCCTAGCTACCTTTTTTCAGTTGGTTACCCCGAAACCCACACCTGGACTGACCTGCGGACGGGGCAACTGCAAAATGCGCTCGACCTGCCATTGGCGACCTGCTAATTAGTCGTAATGACAGTCCACCTGACCCTGCTGACTAAATAATACCCACCCTGTATTTGTTTCGTGTTTCTCTTTTTTTTTGAATAAGTGCAGACAATTTATTAGCCTCGTCACATTTACATGTGCCAGTCATTTCGACCGCAAACTTTTGGTCGCCAGCTGACCAACTGAAAAATGACAACTAACCAGGCGGTGCGCTTGTAATTACCAGAAGCTACCAAAGGTTGGCCGTTGTGGAATGGACGGGGGCTGTCAGTCTGTGGGCTAGTAAGTCTGGTTGGTTTATTTGTTTGTTTGCTTTTGGAAAATACCGCAAAATTTTCAACATATTTGCACACAAACCGACAGCCGCCCAACGGAAGGGCCCCGCCGCCAACAGCCGACGGCTGGAGGGTCCGAAAGCAATTGCCGCAATTGTGGCATTAGTAGCGAGTTATGTCAACTTAATCATACGAATTATGCCCGCCACAATTCGGCCAGCAGGTGGGGCCCCGGCCCTCGGTTTTTTCCTTTTTGGGTTAAAGCTCATTAGTAAATATTTAGGTGCATTGGTGGGGGTGGCGGTGGTGGCAGCGCGACAAACATTTGCATAACATGGCAACGTGGCAAATTAAGCAAATCAAAGGCAAACGTGCCAGCCAGAAGACTTCTCTGCCTTACCCCTCAGCGGGCTGGTTCCATGGCTCACTACCATCATCACGAAAAGGGAGCTACTCTTTTTTTTGGTGGGCGGGGCAGGGGACTTGAGGGACCTCAAGTCTAGGGTTTGTCGGTTGGTCTGTACTTCGAGTACAAATGCACGTTTATGGGATTACACGATCGCGTGCCGAGTGGCCAAGAACCCTGGGCACATGCGGAGATACACGCGACCCGTCGGCCAAAGCCAACGGGGCCGGTCCCATTGGTCCCAGGGCTGTACCGTCACCGTCACCGTTACCGTTACCGTAACAAGAAACAACTTTTGGCTGGGCCAAAACGTACGTGTTGGGGGTTTACTTTGCACAGGGAGGGGAGGGGGGGTCCCATACAGCTGCCAGTTTATTTGGGCCAGGCGAAAAAGAAAAAGGGCTGGCAAAAGTTTACGCCACTTTTTCATGGCACATTGCACACCCAGACAGAGAAGTGACAAAAGCTTTACAACGAAAATCGGTTGCGCTTTAAGAGCCACGAGTTCCTTTCAAGGAGTTTCTGGTTCATCAGGCAGTCAATTAGTCAGGAAGAAAAGTCAGTCAAGGAAGACAACCAACGGGTGAACCTTCCGATCATTAAGCTGCCAATTTTGGGAATTCTCTTTGACCAACCGATCAACTACACCCAAAAGCCTTGAACTTCCCTTGAAAGAGTATAAAAAAGGAAGCGAAAAGGAGTTGGGCAAAGCGAGCGACTCAAGGCGACCAAGTTGATTGCATATAGCGTCGCCACAAAGTATGCAATACAAAATGGCAAGCGAGTCGGGAAAAGAAGTGCAGAAGAGCAAGATAACCGAAAAGGTTAAAGGCCAAAACAACAAGGAGAGCAAAACCAACACCATCCTGGACCCGAACCGTCGACAACTCTCCTGTGGGCCACCCGTTGGCCTCCTCAACCGATGGCCTGCTGTTGGCCTCCTTTTTGGCTGACTGGCTGTTCACTTTGCCAGGCTGCCACGATTTCCCGTAAGCTCGGCCGCCGGCCGCCCACTGTGCGCCCCGTTGTGCTCCACTTGCCACACAAGTGCCCACTTCTCTTGGAATTTATTGATAGCAGATAATGCCAAAGTGGCAGCGACAAAGCAAGAAGACCGCCTGGTCCGAGGGACGAACGAACAGTCGAGCAGGCGGGCCGACAAGCTGCCTGAGCCTCGACCTCTGTGCCCCCTTCTCGCCGCGCCGGCCTCTGTGGCAGCTGCACTTGTCTCTTCTACCCATTCCCTTGTCCGCTGAATGGCAGCGCATTGGCAGCGCACAGCGACTTCAACAGCTCACCAGCCATCGAGGGCCATTGAGCGTAAATTGTTGTTCCTTCACATTTTGAGTATGATTGAAAATATCTACAAACGGCCTGGTTCCTCTCCAACTGGCTGTGTATTTGAGCAGCTGAAACAGCCGCTGGCACATGCTCTTCAAATATTTAATAAAGCCCCAGACAAGGCAGCTCTAATTTTTTCTTTCCACATCCACAACCCGTTCGATTCGCTGGCCGACAACTATTTTTATTGGCCCGATCTGTGCTGTGGCAACGGCGGCAGTGAGGGGAAAATGTCAAGGACTAGCTGGTGGCAATTGGATGAGCAATCCCCTGATTCAATTTTTTATGCATTTACCTCATTCCCAGCCGACAGGCTGACTCGCAATACAAAGGCAAATAATCAAGGATAAACCGAAGGCATTTCATATGCCAAATAGAATTTTCCAATCTTTGCAAGGCGAAATTCACCAACCAAGTCGCAAATAAAATTCAAAGAAATGGCCTCGATTAAATTAAATATTTAATTGGGGGGAGAAGACGATAAACCAAGAAATTAATTCTGATAAAAGATCGTTAAATTTGGGAACGCAGGAAAAGAAATTAAATAAAATCCGATTTCATATTCCAAACACTTTAATAGGACTACCGGTCCTAAATTTTGACTAGGAAGTGACCCACGAAATAATTTTATCCACATTTTTTTCTGTCACAACATTTTCCCTCGATTGGGAAGCAGAAGTTCTGCCTTTGAAAAGCGAATTGGAAGTAGATTTCCGTAGAATCCCCGCTGGAGGAAAGTCGAACTCAATCCAAACTCACGGATCGCATGTCCCCTGACAAAGCAGAATTGACTGCCCAACTGACTGGCAGACCGACTGCCTGACTAACTGGGTTCCTTACATATTTTCGTTTGGTCATCCATCCGGTCAAACTATGCAACTTCCTGTGCGTGTACGGGAACGTCGGGTGTCGGAGGAATTCCCGGCCGGGCTTATTAAACGGATGTGTTTATTTTTAGCAACTGTCAGGCTACTGTCAGCCATCAACTTATCACTTTATTAAAAAACGCTTACTCACCCTCCTCAAGGCCCTACCGTCCCTCCGGCTTGCTCCTGTGGGCAATGGAGAAGGTCTAAGCCAACTTTTTGCTTATCTTGGCGTCGTCGTTGGTTATGGACGGCTGCTGCTGCCAAGGCCCTGGCCTGACAAGGGTGCGAGAATCCACCAGATAACAACTAATCGCATAAATGTATGTGCGTGTGTGTGTGGGTCTTCCTCCGGTCCTCTTTGCTGGTGCTGCTTGTTTTTCAGTAGTTTTTTTCGCATTTCCGTTTTGTTTTAACGTTTCACTTGAATAATGCGATGTCATGGACAGAGAATAGAGCACGCCGGACTGGGGAGCCGGGCGTTGGGCGGCGGCAAATGGCGCGTGTCCAACGCAGCGTATACGTAATGGCCGACACTTAAAGTGCCACTAAAAACGACAATGGCAACAAACAAATAACAGCCAACGATATTTCTTACATTTTCATTTTCATTTCAAGCGACACTTTCACGCTGACCCTCGAAAAAAACCCTAACCATAGAAAAACCCAACACGAAAGAGAATCCAAAAGCAAAAAACGTGGAAAGGAAAATGGCGATGCCGCGCAATTGCCTGCCACGTTTTTGGGGCGTTGCCGCACACAAAAAGGCAGGGAACACGGCGGGCAGGGGCACGCAGGCAGCTGGTCCAAGTGACACTCGAGGACAAACAAAACGTGCAATGGCTGGCAGATAAGGCAACAAACTGGCCGGCCACCGATAAGAAGCCTCCACCAGCACCGACATTAGCCCGCCCCTGCCACGGTCCCGCGTGAGCAAGATTGTGGGAGGGCTGTGGAGGGGAAAAGAAAATCTTTGTTATCCGCGTCGCTGCATCACAATTAAAACTTCCCCAACCGCTGATTCAATTAGGAAGTCTCAGCGCTGTTTTGGGGCTCTGCTCTTCTCTTCGGTGCCTTTCAATCAATAGGCAAATATTTGCCGCCTTCGAGTGGCCGACCTATTGACATTTTCGAGTGCACTCGAAGCTCAAGAACACCCCACACACACACACACCCAACCAATTGATGGCTTTGTTGTTTGCCGTATAAATTATTCCATATTGTATGGGGCGTGTGTGTGTGTGTGTGTGTTGGGGGACATAATTTTAGTTTCAGTTAACTGCACTCAAGTTCATTTGCATATCACGTATACGTAACGAGGTCCTCCCATCCGCAGCCAACGGACGATTCGTTCAAGCAACTAAAATTCATTTTGGCAAGCAACTTTCTCCACCAAAGTCCCTGAAAAACTTTAACTACTTAAGAGGGGAATTACTTTTTATACCCTTACATCCTTGAAGGCAAGACAGGCAGGCCAATTGGACTTCCATCAAGTCGCACGCAGCTGATGATTAAAGTTGGTAGAGAAGACAGCTCGACTTTTGTTCTTAAGTGGTTAATTTGGATTCTAAAGAACTGCATTAAATTTGACTTCTTTCAATAAACACGAATGAAGTTAGAGTATTCAAGCGTCGTCACTCACTTAGTCAGCTGCTTTTCACCTCTTTTATGGGTTTTTGGACAGAGCGGGCGGCTGTCAAAACCCATTGACAGCACCTGTCAGGCAAAACAACTGAAAACTCTCCCAGCAAACAGAAAAACCCACAGCCAGTTGGCAAATCAACTCAAACAAGTGTAGTTCAGTTTGGGAGAACTTTAAAGGTCGCCGGGTGTTGCGCATACGCAGCGGAGAGGGGAGGAAAAACTGCCAAATACTCTCAAATCAAATAGCAATCAAAACTTTTTCATTGTCAACGAAAGAAATAACCGCATATCAACTGTTGTCAGGCCATAACACCGCCGCCGCCAACATCGGCAAGGCCTATGCCCCCTCCTTTATGTTGGTTATATTTTCATACTTTTCTATATAAATAGGCTGCGACACACTGAACCAACCTCAACCTTACCCACTCGGCGTATACACAGTGTCCTGGGTGAAAAGCTCCCCGCGAGAGAGCAACGAACTTGGAAAGCCTCCCAGCTTGTCGGGGGCAAAAAAGCATTGCCTAATTTTTGGGGCAGGGTAAAATTAAAATCAAAGACGCCAACAACGACGACGGCCTAGGCAGTCAATTGAACTGCCAAAAGTATGAAAAATCAAACCCAGAAATATATATAGACATTTAATTTAAGCATAGACTCTCCCGTCATGCGCGCGCAGAATGCTCCCCACCCGCCCCCGCGGCCGTGGGCTGTTTATTTGCGGGCACAACTTTTATTAAATTGTGATTTCGCCGCTCCCAGCCAGCGGGGGCCCACGGAGAGCAAAACAGCGAGTGGCCTGCCGAACGTATCTATCCAGGGTTGGCCGACCGACTGACTGCACTGACTAAGTGACTGACTGGCTGGCTGCCTAGCTAGACGGTTAAAATAACAACAAACGCGCTTTAATGGCACAGTTTACCGTAGAATAGAGGCAAATAAACAGGCATTGAAGTGCCTTCACCACCAGGCACTCGCAATAAATAATACACACACGTGTACGCATTGCTGTGTGGGTGTGCGTGTGCGCGCACTTGATGCCGCATAAAGCGAAAGTAGCACACCCAAGCCGCCCGCCCACAAGCAGCAGCAGCGCACTTAACCTGCAACGACCGAGGCAGCGAGCCCAACGGGATCGACCTAGCCGTATGCTGCCATTTTGTTTTTCAGGAAATGCTAAAAGTCCTTGCAAATATGCCACACGATAGGGGCGGGCAGGCGGCGGTGTAGGGCTAGGAATCCTTGCCGACCACCGAAATTTTAATTAATTCCCTGGTAAAAATTTATTGAAGTTGCCGTTTCGATTGCCCGGAACTTGGCAGCGGTCTGCGGTCAGCGTCTCTCTTGCCAACTTCTTGTGGCTTATTTAAGTGGAACTTTTCGTGTTTTATTTTCTCTTTGCAGAACCGGCGGCGGCAGCATGTTGGGGGACGTTAACATATCCGCTATACTCGACTCCTTTAGTGTTAGTTACGACAAAAGAGTAAGACCCAATTACGGTGGTAAGTACAAACTGAGCTTGAACTCAACTTACTCGACACTCCTTAAATCTAAGCCAACTCAATTAGTCAACGGCAACGCTAAGGTCAAGTAAAAAAATAAATCTCAATGCACAACGCGCCGCGTTTAGTGAACCACAAAAGAATCTCCAAATATAGCAGCCTATTCCCTTCCAACTGCTCCTCCTTCAGATCTTTGACTTACGTATCTAAAACTAGTAATTTAGTCTAGTGTTATGCCTTTAACCCCTTTCTCTCTCTCTAATCAACAAAAACAAATTTGTCAAACAACCTGTACGTGTTTCAGGACCTCCTGTCGAAGTCGGAGTCACCATGTATGTGCTATCGATCAGCTCGCTCTCAGAAGTGAAAATGGTACAAAAAACAAAACCGAATTGATTTGAATTTTGTACCTTTAATCGTTTAGCGCTCTCTCGCTCTCTCTCTATCTCTCTGTATCTTTCTCTGTCTATCCATCTTGCTCACTATCCTCTGTGTTCGTTTCTTTTGTTTGGTTTTTCAGTTGAATCGTGCCAGTCCCACATCGAAGCCTTTAGTTTGACTGTCTTTGCTTTTTACTCACTTTATCGCTCTTTCTCTCTGGCGCTCTCCTTCTGTCTCTCTGTGAACAATAAAAGACTTTGACGCTTTAATTTCTCATCTCGAAACTCCAAAAATACACCAGTTGTTTGTTATTTGCCTTCTTAATGCCACACACATTCACGTTTTCGTTTCTGAGCTTTGATCCTTGATTATCCTTAGCTGCCGTAATTAGTAACCCTTTCATTTTCCTGTTTGTTTTCTTTCGAACTTGTTTTTTATTCTGTTCTACATTTCGAGTAGTAGGTACTTAAAAACTCTATAAGAAAGTGACTTAGGAGCTGACTAGGCTTAGATTTTGTTCTGTGCTCAGGCTGTGTGCCGCTTAAGGTTTTCTCAAGCACTCAATGTAAGGCAACGCGTCACTCAGTACCAATGAACTTCACTACCACGACAGGCACTCGATTTCAAAAACTTAATCAAATTGGCAACTGCTTCTTTCTGTTGTTAAACCAAAGACAGCCCGACTTTCATTTCCTGGCCAAGCACTTACACGACTCCAAGAGAAGTCTTACAAATTTCCATAACTCATCATGATCCCGAAAAACTTCCCGCAGCATCCACAATCACCAGCTCGCAGTGTCCATAAACTAAAATAAAATAAATAACTAAAATCCCCGATCACACAAATAAACGAACAAAAATAAATTACCAACTTCGCTCTTCACTTCATAAGTTTCAAATCTTATTGTTTCTTATGTCTTCTTTTCTTAGGATCATGAAAGCTTTCCCAATATCAAATCAAATCCAAAGACAATGTAAAATTTTTAGCAGAACCGCAAGCTTCTTTCTAATCCGTAAAGACCCCATCAAATGGTGTGTTAAAACTGCTATAAAAAACTACAAGAAAATACAAAAATAATAAAAATAAAATATGATCTTTAATAGTTTTTAATGTTCTTCCACTTACCTGTGTATGTTTTGCTAGAATCCGCTTAAGTTTCCTTGATTTTTTCTCCTATTCGAATTCGCATTTCGAGCCTCTTTTCCGAATACCGGAGCAATTTCAACGGCAACATCAACTGCAATCGAGATTCTCAAGTAGTTGATTGATTTGGTTTTCATTCGGCGCGTGCAGCAAACAAAAAAAAAGAGAAAAATCAGCAAGCACAACAAGCAAACAAACCTCAAAAAAAAAAATCCCTCACCACACACACACAAATCCAGTCAACTTTAGGCGAAGGCCCAAAAATCCAGTCAAATTTAAGCTGAAAAAAAAACGCGCACCGCTTGCAGTAAATGTACATTATATACGTATATTTAATTTTGCTAATGGAAATTAAACAGCACCCTCTCCGACTGTCAGTCCTCCGTTCCTCTCGGCGTTGCTGCTTCCGCTTCCATTTCGACGTTGATTTGCGCGCGTGCCCTCGAAAGTAGGCAACGAAAATTCGCGGGCCCAACCAAAGCATCGGCGGCCGTCCATCCAAACACGCACACACACACACGCACACAGAGAGAGCCCACGTCGTCGTCGTTGTCGTCCTCGATTGCATTGCTGTGTGTGCACGCGTGGTGGGTGTGTGTGTGTGTCGGTTTTGTTTAAATGTTTTGGGTTTTATGTAGCGTAATCACAACAACAAATACAACAACAACTAACATCAACAACACCCACAAAAATCCCAAATAAAAGCAAAGAAAGCATCAAACGTGTGTGTGTATATGTTGCAGGTCCCCCTGTGGAGGTTGGCGTCACAATGTATGTCCTCAGTATCAGTTCGGTTTCGGAAGTTCTCATGGTACATACGTAACAAATAAACTAACTAAAAACCAATAAAAATATATATATATAAAATATATATTTATATATAGTGTATACCAAACAATATATCATTTTCCCCCTCTTCTTCCACCAAAAAAATAAAACATCAATTAAATTTCATTGATCTTAATTCATTTCCCAAACCATTCTCTCTCTCTCTCTGTCTATCTCTTTCTCTATCCCTGCATTGCTCGACCTCTTTCTCTCTCTCTCTCTCTCTCTCTCTCTCTTGCTCTCTCTTTCAAAAGTCTGTCGAAAATGCTCTTTGCTTTGATTTGTCATTTCTCGTTTAATTCGAATTCTCGACCTAGCATAAAAATTGATAAGCAAAATTCCTTTAATTCACCTTTTCGTTGAGCATTCGAAGCAGGCTGAAATGCAAGCTACAACTGCATATAAATTATACTATATATAAAAATGCATATATATATTCTGTGTATACATAAATACAAAAGAAATGTTCTACAAATTAAATGTTGTGTACAAAGATATGAAATGTGTTGCTCGGCGATGCATTTGTCATTGCGAAAACAAATTCAATTTGAGAAATTGCATTTCGTTTCAATTTTATCGTTTCGATGTTTGAAAATTTATTGCTGCTTTTCCGTTTCCAAAACAACAACAAATTCAAACACAAAACATCTGACAAATATTTATATTTATATATATAAAACAACAAATCCTCCTATTCATTCATTTCGATGTTGTTTATGCAAAACAAACACCACCACGTTCCCCAATAAAATGATACAGGGAACCGATTTAAATGAATCTTTCATTATGCTGCTCTCTCTTTCTCTTTCTCTAAACGAATCTGACTCTCTCCCTCTCACTATCTTTTTGGTTTTAATTCGTCGAGCCATTCAGTCTTTTTGCGTTTTTGTGCATCCACAAGAATTTCCATAAAGTTTTATGTTCGTTTCACAAAAGTCAGCTAATGAAAATCAGACACACACACTGACCTGTATTGTTTGATTTTGAAAATATGCTACCTATTCGTACTTATTAAATGTCAGCAATAAGTCAAAATACCGTTATATCATACATAACATTATACATTTTAATCACAGCAGTCCCATTGACAACGGCTGCGCGCATGCGTATTTAAAAATGAAAAAACAAAAACCAAAAAAATAATAAGCCAAATAAGAAATTTGAATGGATTTTTATACAGACACACACACAGACATACACACAGCGAACACACAAATGTATTTCTAAATGTCTTACGTACAGAGAGCATTGTCAATATTGTGCGTTTGTGTGTGTGCGTGTGCAAGTCGAAAACAGTCGAACGTTTCTGTTTTTCATTTAATTTTTGGGCGAAACGAGCGCATTTCAAATTTCGTTTTATAAATTTTATGACCATTCGAAATTACTATCCGTTTAAGGTTTCTACGACGAGTATGACAAATAGAGAGCATTCCAATTGTCCTGGATCACCCTTAATTGGCGCAGTCCCTTTCCATTCACACACACTCTCACACATACACACGTGCAGTTTAAGGATTTTCTATAACTTTTTCACCGTTTCGAAAATTACAGAGCACAGTTTTTTTTAAAGACCACGAGTTTTTGTTGGCTTTGTAGGCGCAAAACTGTCACAACTGCAAATTCCATGCCGCCAAATGCAAATCGATACTCGAAATACCAAAAATAAAGCCACACGCGTGTCGAGTTAAGGAAAATCAATTTATGTGGAAATGACACGCCCGCCAAGTGAGCACGAACACAACCCGCGCCACACAATACAGCCAATCAGCCCGGCAAAAAAAAACTAAAAACCAAAACAACCATGAAAAATCTACATGTTAATTTTTAGTTTTCATTTAAATTTCTACATGACAAATTTCTGCAGTTGCTACACAAAAATTCAACTCTGCCAATGTCAACTACACTCCCTCGCACACTCGCACCCACGGACACACACATGTGAGGGCAATTTGCATAGGGAACCCGGGCCAAAAGCCAAAACGTATCAACATGACAGCGACACGAATAAAGTATGTACAAAAAAAATACCAACAGGAGCGGGAAAGGCAACAACAGCCACATTTTCACCACAGTAGCGCTCTCTAGCCGCCTTCATTGAACTCATATGTAAATTGTAAATGGCATAAATAATAAACAATTCAAGTAAGAACAGCAACAAAATCAGCAAACAAACAACAACTGGTAGTTTTTATAGACTAGCAAAAGTTTGGGGTTAATTGTGTTGCCGTTTGTAGTCCGCATTTGGCCATTAAGTGTATATCTGTGTGTGTGTGTGTGTGTGTATGTGTGTGAGTGAGTGTGCCAAAAACCGATTCAAAGCCCAATAAACAAATAAATAAGGCTATCACCCGTCCTTTCCACCCAACTCAACCAGCGCTTAGGTTGCCGCCGACAGCACACGATTTGTTGGCCTCCCCAAAAATTGCATAATCTTCTCTCAGCTTTCGATGTGTTTTGCGCAAAAGTTTCGTTTCATTTCGTTTTGAGATCTATTAGAAATTTTGTGTGTTAATTTGAAAATCTTACTTCCTTCCCCCGCTCTCTCTCACTATCTCTCGTCTTCATAAAGTAGGCCTATGATTTGTGTATAAATTTCTAAACTTAATTTGACTAAATTTGCATTAATGACTTGTCATTTTTTTTTGGCGTGCCTGACCGAGTGGAAACCAAATCTGCTGAAGCAAAAAAAAAAAGCAAGAGAAAAGTTGTAAACTGGAAATTGCATTTATCTCACGAGTACGCAAAGCAATTTTCCAACAAAAAATACAAAAAAAAAATAACGAAATGTGAATAAATCAGCGGGCGTGAAACCAAAACAACACCGCGCTCGCTCTTCCTATCTCTTTCTCTCTGTCTCTTTGTCTTTCTGTCTCTATGAATATTTTTAGCTATAGTATATACAACTTTACCGTTATTGCCGATTTAACGTCACCGAGCAGCGTGACGCGCGTGCATGACGCGCTTATTGATGAACGAATGAAAAAGCAAATGAAAATTTCCTACTTCAGAATCAAAGAAAAAAAGCCGAGGCATAAGTAACGTTTCGTTTATGATATTTTTAGTTTGTTTGACTTTTTTGTTCTTGTTCTCAATGACATAACCGGAAACCGGAATCACATTAACACTCAGTGACAACGAGTATCCCCCGTCCCTGAACCGCCAACTTCCATTCCAAGTCTCCCCAAACACCCACCAAAAACAAACTGTTTACTTCAGTCTTTATGGTTTCCCTCGAAAAAAAAAAACAGCAACAACTAAAACAACAACAGCAAACAAAACGCTTCTATACATAAAACCGTCTTTCCTAGAGGAACGCCTTGCGCTTTAGCTTCGAGGCACTGCTAAAAAGAACCCGTAGCAGACTTTGCTACAGGACAACAAAGAACTAGTAGAAAAAAGATTTGACTGCGATTTGAACAGCCTTTGCCATGGACGCTCGTAGTAATGCATTTATGATACTATCTTCTAATAAAAAATACTAAAAGAATTACCAAAATGTAGCCAGAACTTCTAACTACTTCACATCACACAAAACCGAACCGAAAAATATTGTGAGAGGTTTCTGAACTACATTAATTTTTCTGCTACTGTATATAAGCTAATCTTCAATTTAGATTTAGAATTAGTTTATCTTTTATACATTTTTAAAATATGTTTTCCTTATTTTTCTTCGCTTTTAAGTTCAATTTCTTTTTGTTTAAATGCCCCGCCAACTTGCTCAAAAATCTCCCTGTACAAAGCTTCAATTAGATGTTTTTTTGCATGCCACAAAATTCTCAAAAAAGAAAAAGACGTCCCGCCCTGCCCTTAAAAAGAAAGAAAGCCCCGCCCCCCATTATTTCTGCCCAGTGTTCTGTACAATTTGTAGCACGATATGAATTAACATTTAATTTTTTCTTGGATTTTATTTGGTTTGTGTTCAATTTGCGTGTTCGTTAAGTGTATTCGTTGTTGAACTGTGGAAATTTTCGTCTAGTTTCCTAAATTCTCTGCCTAATTTCTACTTCTTTCTCTTGATAATTTGATACACTCAAAAAAATTATAATCAATATTGATTTTCATATATACTATAATATTATCTATATCATTTTGATCACTGCCAAGTATACTAATATAAAAATAATCCTCTTTTCTGCTCCTCCTTAAAAACAAAAAATAATCTAACGAAAACCCCCAACCCACCGATGAATTACGCGAATCGAAACGAAATGATTACAATTATTTAGGATTTTACATTGGATTTTTACTTTCGTCAATTTTGGACCGATCCTCGTTTAGCGTATAGAAAACGACCTGGTGTAGAAACACTATCGGTTGGATCAGAGTTCATTAAGAATATTTGGGTACCTGACACCTTTTTTGTAAATGAAAAACAATCATATTTTCACATTGCAACAACCAGTAATGAATTCATACGCGTTCATCATTCTGGATCGATAACAAGAAGTATTAGGTAAAAAATCCGACATTCTCTTTAAATCTTTCTTTCAAAAATCAAAAACAAAAAACAAATACGAAGAATAAATATTTTCTTTGTCTATATATATTTATATAAATGTGTATGTGTATGAAAATTTTTAACTTATATCAAGATACCGTTAACCGGCAAAAAGTACAGCAAATACTTCCAAAACAGAAGAGATGTACTCGAATTGCTAGAAATTACAAAAAAAAAAAACAATACATATTTGTTTCAAGATCTTTAATTTTTTTTTTTGTCAACCCTTTTTGCAACTACATATGTATATTTTCTTACGATGTGTGTGTGTATAAATTGATGTTGTAATTTACATACTTTTGAACTGATAAACAATCAAAAAAGTCTTCTGCAGAACGAAAGAACCAAAAATTTAGAAAAAAAGACAATCTAATCAAGTGAGTTCAATTGGCAAGTGAAAGTGAAAGAAAGTTGGCAAAAAAAGAAAACAAACCACCCAGAGAAATTCAATCCTTGCACATTCCATGCAGAATTGACGGGCATGAAGTCTGCAAGGCTCTCCCTGCACCCAAAACCCAAACCCATCAGCCACAAGCCCCAGAAACCCGAAATCAAACGATGCCAGTTGCATGTCTCATGTGTCTTTTACACCACAAAAAGGTTCGACCTGCCCCAGTAGTCGCCACAGGGCTCTCTACTGGGCACACAATTTTCTACTACCTTTAAACAAGAATCTGTCCAAAATCGCAAAAAAAAAAAAAAGAAAAATAAGATAAACGAAAACGGAGTCTTTCGCCGACCGATGCCGAAGCCAATGGAAGAGAGAAATATCGTCTGAAAAATTACCGATAAGCGTTTATACCGATTACCGATAACCGACATTAGCAAGTATAAAGTAGACACTTTTGTTTCGTAGCGAACTGTACTTTCCACCCGCAACTCGAATAATAATAAACCAAAACTAAGTAACCAGCTTGACTCGCCCTCCTTTTACCCTCTGTGAACGAATGCCAACCTTATCTACTTATATACCGTTAAGGGCGAGACAATTAACAACAACCAACAAATCTGCCACTTGTAACTCTCACTTACAAAACCAAAAAAATATTGAATTCAAATCAACCACAACAAACAATTCTCAATAAGCTTATATCCAATTGAACTCGCTCTCTTATCCAACTACTACCGTAATTAATTATAGTATTTAAAATACCAAAACTGTACTTGCCTAGCCTGTGTATAGTATTTTATTAATTACTTTTTTAAATTGATCCTCCTGCTCGTTTGTTTGTTGTGTCCACTAGTTGTCAGTGTTTAATGCCGCCGAATTTGAGACTAATTTGCCAATTGTTTCTTTTCCTTTCCACAAAAAACACATCGATTTTGTGTATCTTCTTGCATTTAGATTGACTATTACCGCATCGTGTCCCATGAATCTCCAGTATTTCCCGATGGACCGGCAACTCTGTCACATCGAAATCGAGAGCTGTAAGTATCACAAATCAAATTCTAAATTTCTCTACATTTAAAAACAAACAAAAAATTCCAAAAAGGAAATTGCAAAAATTAACAATAAAATTTAAATGTTATAATATCCATATTTATATTGTAAAATACCAAAAATATACCAAATCTAAAATGTCAAATAGCGAAATGAACTCATTCAGAATATCAAGCAGTTGTCAAACCAAAGAAAATTAACTTAGCTTGTGGCTAAAACGAAGTGTCGATTTGATTTGATTGCCGAGGCCCCCAAATCCGCCTCCTGCGATAATTGCAGGATGGGCATTCGCACCGAATTTTAGCCACGCTAGTCAAACGCTGTTTGTTCAGTGTTCAGCAGAAAATTTGAATTGAATTTAATACCCACATGCCAACAACATTGTCTATTGTCCATGAAATGCGATACATTTAAAATATCGGAACGAAGCAGCTACGCCCGAGCAAGCAGAAAAATACTGTGCAGAAATGCAGGCCCGAGGACGAGGAAGGAAACGCCGTACAAAGCACACAACAGCTTGCCAAACACTCGTCTCGAATAATAGCGAAAAGCAATTAAAGCCGTCCATTGTGAAGACAAATAGTTGCTAGGCCCGATAGACACTGACATTTTAATATATCAGCAATTAACTTTCAATTGTTTGAAGGACCCTTCCCTCCTTCCGCCACACGCAGGCATTTGGAAATTTTGCAACAAAGTCGGTCAGACGAGGAAAAGTGGGGGCGGAATATTTAATTTGTTGAATTGTTTGATTTAGTTAAACATTTTTGATCTTTTGTTTAACGAGATTCCAGTTTTCAGCCGTGATGAGTCTGCTTTTCTGGGAGGGAAGGGAGGGCAATTTTATTTGTCGTCCAGTTTATTTGAATGTTTTGTGTACTTTGCAAAAGTTTTTCAGTTGAAAAGACTTGAGTTTGGTTTTTGATTTCCATTCGTATTTTTATGAATCAACCCCCCCTAAAACGCCCCTGTCGTTCAACCAACACTCATTCGAACTGTTCATTCTGGTCAAAGAAAAATCTAAAATGAATTCTCTGAATATCTGATCTCAACAAATCTCCCACATCACTGCTAAAAATTAACTATATTTGTATGTAAATACATATATCGTATATCGTATCGTACGGTATTCATTGTGTGTCTGCATATGAGTATTGATTTGTTTTGAGTCCCCTCGATATTCGGACCACACAGCAGCCAAAAAAAAGAAACATTTCCATGTCAGCTCCGATTTATCCTACAGCAAAGCTCATATTTCATCTCAGTACCAAGACAAGTTCGTTTCATGCTAAAAAGAAAAATAGAACAAATCCTAATGCATATATACTCCGATCGATCGGATTATATACGTATAACAAATGTAAAGCAAATAAAATGGTTGGTTTTCGGTCGCCTTCTCACTTACAGCAACCGCAGAAGGTTGATGACGATAATCGACTAACTTAAAAGTAAATCTGCTTAGGCATAAGAATCCTACTAAACCTTTAACTTTAACTTTAAGTCGATGCAAACCTCCCAACCCCTACAAGTCTGGGGAATCCCTGTTGATCTCTCTAAAAAGCTTGATATAATGCCAGGCGAAGAGATAACCACTCACCTCACCCGCAGTCACCACCACCGAAGAGCCCAAGTTAAATAAGCTTAGTTATAAGATCAGTAAATGAAACCACGCACACATTAGCATTCCCACTCCCCATCCCAAAAGCCACAACAAGTAACAAGAAACCTGAAGCAAAACTAACAATCGAACCTTCCCTTTTTTTTGTAAAACAATCAACAACAACAACTTTTTATAACTACTCCTTCTTAAACTAAAAAAATATATATATATCATCCAACGAACAACAAATCAAATCAACAACAACAACGACCAACCACCAGTCGGTTACACGATGCGAGATATCCGGTATTTCTGGAGAGATGGACTGAGTAGTGTTGGCATGAGCAGTGAGGTCGAACTACCGCAGTTCCGCGTTTTGGGACACAGGCAGAGGGCGACCGAAATAAACCTAACCACAGGTACCCCCATACATTAAATCACGTATACAAACCACTACAAAAAACGCCGACCCTATATACATACCTATATTTTTCGTTTGGTCAAGTCCATAAAAATATATCTATGTGTATGGAGAGGGCGATATGAACATTAACATACTTTTGTGTTTCAACTGCCATTTTTCATATCGAATTAAAGAAGAGTGAAAAAAAAACTCGTCACACTTTTGTTGGCTTTGGTTTCTTGTAAACGATTTCGTTTTGATTTCTATTTCATGATCATTTCAATGGGTTAGCGCATACCGAACACGCACATTCATGTTGTAAATGTATCCTTTATGGTTTTCTGTGATCCTTTCTCAATTTCTTACTTATATCAGACAATATATGTCGACTGCTAACTGTAACTTGTGCTACTAACAACAGTTGCCCTTACCAACTTGCCAACTTACTTACTTTCTTAACAAATATTGTGTTTCGATTGTCCTCTACTAACTTTAGTTGTACATTTTGATTTGAATTGTGCCCATTGACTATCTGAATCTGAGTGTGCTAAGTGCAGTTTAGCGTCAGCCAGGTCAGCGTGCGATTTGAACTTGTTATTTTTTGGTTTAGTTCGAATCACGCAGCAGATTTCTATAGCGCATTTGCTTGGGTAGGCTTACTTAAGCGAAACATAAAACGAAGATTAAAAACCGATTACATTTCCATAAATTGTTGCCAAACCAAAAATAAAACCCCAAACCCAAAAATAACGAAATCCAACAGAAAACACAAGAGCACCCATTTCTGCCTCATAAACGAATTAAAGAAAACAATAATAAATAAAATCAAATCAAAAACCAAACCAAACTTAGTTTAAGAACCAAAAACCCCAAACTACTGCCAATAAGAACAAACAGTAGCCTTAAGTCTAAACAGCCAAAGAGCGTATTAAAAATCATGTCCTAGCGTTCTACTATTTATATGATAAACGCTTTGCAAACTGCATTTTAGATACCGCAATTGTATTATATATATGCGAATATATTTATATATATTTTCTAAAAAAATTATGAAAGAATCAAAAAATATATTGAACACTTTAAGCAGCAAGTTCTGAATGAGACTATTAATCAACCTTTAACAAAATTATTGGTTAAAAAAAGAAAAATATGCAATCAAAAAAAATGTATTTAAAAATTAATTTAATGAATAGAATCCATTAATAGTCTCACGATATGTATTTTTTGTTTTATGCATTTTTTTTCGTCAAATTTGCAACATCAACAACCACAAACCCAACAACGAACTGCGCCAACAACTACAACAACAACTGTATAAACCAATCCAAATAAATACGATCGACACCACCAACAACAACTACAACTACAACAACAAAAACTAAACACTGTACAACAAAAAAATACGTAACCCGAAAATTAAACGCTCTCTCACAAACTAAACAACGAACCCACCAACAACCAATTCACCTAACTGTGCATATATAGTCGGCTACACGATGCGTGACATACGCTATAAATGGAATGAAGGCCCTAACTCGGTCGGTGTCTCGAGTGAGGTATCTCTACCCCAATTTAAGGTCTTGGGCCATCGTCAAAGAGCTATGGAAATCAGTCTTACCACAGGTACCTGTAGACGGTTACCGATTTTCTTTAAAAATTTCTTTCTATTTTTATAATTATACCTTCTTCTATATATGATCATGATAATGATGCGTTCGTATTTTTCCTTAGTTTCCTTATTCATTTATAGTTTCTCTCTATTTATTAGTTGAACTTAACTTTCGATCGATTAAAACCAAACCAAATGCAACATTTTGTATAAAGAACCTTAATTATATTCCTCTCATCAACAACAACCACCGAAAGACCGAAAGATCGGCCGTAATTTAAGCACACCGGGCGCTCCATATCCTGTGTGCTCAAATTAAGCCCACAATGTAAAACCCAAAGAAAAGAATTTATACAAAAGAAATTACTATATATCGATGGACCGGGATTACTTGCAAGTTCAGTTGAAAACGCATGTGTTTTGCATTAATTTTGATTCCATTTAGCTAGCGTTCGTTTTCAAAACTTGACTAACCTCTTCATAGCCATTGAGGAATATGAGAAAGTGCATTTCCTAAAGGACCCTGAGACAGATCAACGCATGTCGAGCCTAGCTTCAATTTTTGCGGTCCAATTTTAGTCAATTATATTTTTAGTTTTTCTAGTTTGCTTACTTTCCATGCTGATTTGATTTAGACTTTTTGAGTTATCATTTGTGCGCTCATAAGTTCATTCGAAGTGGCAAATAAAAAAGCAATTTCAATCCGTACGTATCGAAAACGAAAGCCACCAGCAATTTAATTTATTTACAGCAAATATAATAAAAATAATTTCAAGTTTATTTAGCGATCTACGTATGTTAAAAATAATAATCGAAATTGAATTCCCAAAGATCAAAGTTGAAATGCCGAGTTGGAAATCTACAATATTTAAAATAATATGGCTTACATATAGTGAATCATGATTTTGATTTGTGCCTGACATTATTATATACATATATATATACTACTATTTATAAATATTTACTCGTAATAATTAACATTTTCCTAGCTGCCACACACACACGCGCGCATTGATTTTATGCCTTAATTATCAACTAACTAGTCACGATTTAGTCACTACCAAAAATATTACTAAATAGCAACTATAAATGATCTCGCAACTCTCTCTTTCATTAGCATTAACTTTTAAACGATCGAACAACAAAAGCAAACTTGAATTTGAATTGTAAAAAGCAACAACGTGAAACTCAAACGTTTTTCTAATCGAAAGTCACAACCAAACCAAAAATATATCATAATTAAATATAAAAGAAACAAAAAATTTATACTAACTATAAAATCAAATACAAAACGCCCTCCCAAGCATGCTCTCATCTTAGTTTATTTTTGAAACCAAAAGAAACTGCAAAAAATACGAAATGCCTCCATTATTCAAATCAGTTTTAATTATCCAATGCAATCGCAGCCTCTTACCAAAACCAATAATAATATGCGCCTCATTAGGTCCTAGAAATGCCTTTTGTTCCTTAGTTTATTTTCCTTTCCGTCGTTTGCCCATATTTATAAGAACTTGCTCTTGCGATTTTCTTTCGTAGTTGTTGACATTTTGATTTCAAACGCGAAGCCAACCAAGCTTGCTGGATGCGGTAAGGCAGCCAGCTATTCGCCGAATTTCTTATTATTCTTTTATCTGAAAAATAAAACAGAATTTTTATCAACACGCCACAATACATTGCGTTTATTATTTCGTGACTGCTTTCGTTTGCAGTTCTTTGCTCCAAGAAACCCTCACAGTTTTTATTATAAAGAACTATTTGTATATCTACCTATATCTAAAGAAAGACTCATATATATACATATATATAGAATTATTTGGAAAATGTATCGAAAAAAACGCCAAGCGTTTTCATTATTTCTCTCATTCAAATGCGCTCATAATTCTCAGGTTTTTTTGGTTTGTTTTGGTTTATTGTGATTTTTCTTATTTTTTGTCCTTTTCTAGACCTTAGATCTTTTGCTTTGTGTCTTGGTTTGTTTCGTATTTTATGTTCAATAAATACTAACAATTGTTGTAAATATATTTCAAGAATTGCTCAACCAATCAATACTAATAATGTTTAATCTCTCCTCTTTCTCTCTCCTTCTCTTTCATTTAACACGCTCGTCGCGCTAAAACCGAAAAACAAAATTTTATTTACAAAATTTCTTACAAAATTTTAATGCCAAAAACTTAAATGGTGTGCAGGCAACTATTCGCGTCTAGCCTGCGAGATTCAATTCGTGCGTTCGATGGGCTATTATCTTATACAAATCTACATACCCTCTGGACTGATCGTTATTATATCATGGGTATCATTTTGGCTCAATCGCAATGCAACGCCGGCGCGTGTGGCGCTCGGTGTGACAACCGTGTTGACAATGACCACTTTGATGTCGTCAACAAATGCAGCGCTGCCAAAGATTTCGTACGTCAAGTCGATTGACGTCTATCTAGGAACATGCTTCGTTATGGTCTTTGCCAGTCTACTGGGTAAACGAAAACTAGCAAAACAAATTAGCCACAAATTACTACTACTCTCATAATTCACACACACACATAAACACCACAACTATTTAGCTGAAAAGAAGAACAAACGAACAAACAAAAATTTACCTTTCACACACTCACACACACGCCCATGGACGTACCTATGCGTCTGTGTGGTCTTCTCTCTTCTGATTTTTGTTAATTTGGTTTTAATTTAATTTGGTTTCGTTTCGGCCAAAAACTAAACAGACGAGTCTACGCCAAAGTAAACCAAATAAACACCACCAGCAATTTTTCTTACATTTTTTTATTTATTTTAACGACACGCTATGCGCCGGCTTACCATGCCACGCCTCAAAAGAAAGTAAGTTGGCAGCCAGCCAACCCGAACCACAACCACAAAACAACAACCAGAATACCCACACTACTCAGAACAACGGGGCGCTCTACAAGCCTTCAAATTCAAATTAAGATTCCCCATTGGCCATTGGCGAGTAAAGCTCCACTTTGTTTCAAATTCTTGTAGTTCTTTTAGCTCAATAACTTTTTTCTTAACTCACCTACGCCAAATGTTTTAGCTATTGGCATAATTGCGGCCCCAAAAAGACTCATCAGAGTTGCCGCAATTATGCCAGAGAATATTCGAAAAGCCAAAAATTCTCAGGGCTCTGCTGAAGAGATTGAAATGCAGTCCAAAATTTCAATGCCCACATAAGTAGGCAACACTTTTTGACCTGCTACAGGTCTCAATGATTTTCAAAGGCATTTTTTTTCATGCCTTTTAGATGCATTTCAATCTTCGAGCACCACGACGACAAGCAGCCCGCCCCACCAATTCGATTTCAAGATTTAAATTTTAATCTCCTGTCCAAGGAAGAATGTTTATCTCTATTTCCATATATACGCCTATGAGCCTCTGTAGGTGTATATATTCGAAACAGTTACAATAATTCACACCAACAAACAACAAAAACAGCAACAAGCAACAAAAAAAAAAATAATAATATAATATAACCCAAGACAAATCTCTTTTTTCGTATTTGTATGTTATTGTTAATTTTTCTATACAAAGAAACAAAGCAACTATCATCTAAAGAAAATGTATGCAAATTCATAGATACGCGCTGCCAATGGAAAGGCACAAAAGTTTCCCCACCCACGCCAGAAAACTGTAGCACACAGACAATACTAAAAGAAAAATACCGCACCAAAGACAGACGAGACATACCCACACCGACACACACACACACACACACAAACACACGCCTTCCAATCACCCACCCAGCCAAATCCTCTCAATCGAAGCATGCTTCAGCCAAATAGAAAACTTTTGCCATTTATTTAGTAACTTACGTATTGTAGAGCAGGTTGACTTTGTGTTCCCCAACGACGCACAAGAAATTCAAAAAAAAAAAAAAAAAAAATCCAGAAAACAATCGAAAACTATGCCAAAAAAAAACTGCATACAAAATGCACCCACTTGAGCGAACACATTTCAACCTGAAATGGTACCCAGATATCAATATACGCCCAGCTTCCGCAAAAAAAAAAAAAATACCAAAAGCCAAACTCGCTATTGCAAAAATTATGCCAAATTAATGCTGCTGGCAACCGATTTGATCAAACACCACGCACTAGAGATCTTGACCAACCATAAACCGTAAACCGTTGACCATTGCCAGGGTACGATCTGAAACCAAATACAAAATACTGAGCGCATCAAAACGAACCCAGCATGCCCTGCGCCACACCTGGCTTGAGTCGCGATTGAATTGAATAAGAACAAAAAGAAAAAATACGTATCTTTTACACATGACACACTGTAAATAAACCGAAAGCGTAAATTGTCATAGATTCAAAGACCGAGACCGAGCATCATCACGGCCCAACATACCAGCGAGTCGGGAGAGCCTCAAAGTTGCCCAAAAAACGCCAAGCAGAAGCAACCGATAAGCAAATTTCAAATTCCTTAACCGCAATTCGCAACGTCAAGTTTGGTCGACTTAAAGGCGTCGGCCAGACATGAAGCTGCGATTGAGGCGCTTGCTCGGTTGCTTTTTGGCATGAACACGAAAAAAGATAACTTTGAGGTTAGGTAAGATGAAGTTTACACCATTTTGTTTTTTGTTTTGTGCAACAAAATTTTGCAGCAACGCGTCCCCCCACAGCCCCTGAATGAGACGAGGTAAGTACTCGTTTGTTCGTTTTGTCTTGTCAACTCGTCATGTCATCAAGTTTTGCTTCGACGAAAGATATATACAAGTATCATACGAGTACTATACATACAGAATCATACACTACTACTATTCTTACTATGGTATTTATGTGCTGAACGAGCTGTCGGACTGGCGGCTGCAAAACGAATTGAAAACCAAAATACTGGAAATTTTGTGTGCCCTTTACAAAGGCGACGACTGTTCAATGAATTTGCATTTAAGGCACGCACATGAACATTTTCCTTGAATGATGGTCTCTCTCTCTCTCTCTCTCTCTATCCAAGCCCACTTCCCCTCCACCCACTCGAACCAAGCCCATCCAGGAGCCTCCCCGCCCTGATCCTTGGCCCGCCAAATCTGTCTCAACTGCAGAAATAAATGTGTACATAAATCGTTTGGCTTACAAATGACTTTTTCCACTCATTTCACAACAACAAAAACAACTACAAAAACAACAACTACAAAAACAGCAACAACAACAACACGAACAGTTCAAAACATCCAACAGTCTTTCTAGAATTTTCTTCCTATCTTCTATCTGTCGCTAAGTTTTCTCTAACACACACACACACACACTTACACACGGATACTTCTATTATTTTTTTGCCTGGCTTATACACGAATTATTTTCGACTTGATATTATTTTTCGTCCTCGAACACTTTCTCTTTAAAACCAAAAAAAGATCTACAGATATTTGCCAACACACGCTAGAAGTAGAGCAATTAGTACCTTTTTGTCCTTTGATCCTTGAGCTGGTCAGCAATGACAGCCACGCCCTTCACCGCCCACATTTTTGACGTTGTGCAAAAAAAAAAAATAAGCGAGAAATTCTTAAAGCAAAATTCTTCATAATTTACTTTTCTTTTTTGTCTTTCTTTATACGAAAAAAAATATATATCTCTATATATCTGAACGATCAAATTAAAATTATAACGGCAACGCTCCATTTTCCCGCACTGATCCAAACCAAAAAATATATAAAAATTCTTTATATATTTGCTCTGCAACCAACCAACCAACCAACCTCAATTGACAACTACAACAACCAATAACAACAACAACTACAACCAACAACAACAACAATCATCATCAAACAACCAACTAACAACCAAAAAAATATTTACTTCAAATACGGAAATCGACCCGCTCAAAATTCTCTGTCCACATCCGCATAATTTCCCGAACGCCAACCGTCCGTTTGCCTCATCATTACCACAATTGAAATTTTCAAAACTTTAAAATTGATTTCGAAAAAAATATATAAAAACATATTGAAAAATATTGAATTGGAAACTAAATCAAATTCGTATCGCAATCGTAGAATACGCCACCGTCGGTTATATGGCAAAACGAATTCAAATGCGAAAACAAAGATTTATGGCGATCCAAAAGATAGCCGAGCAGAAAAAGCAGCAGCTCGATGGTGTGCAGCAGCAGGCCAATCCAAATCCGAATGTCGGAGGCGGAGGTGGCGGCGGTGGTGGTGGCGGTGGTGGCGGTGGCGGTGAGCATGGCCATGGTCATAGCCATAGCCACCATGGTCATCCTCATGCCCCAAAACAAACAGTGAGTAACCGCCCAATCGGCTTTTCAAATATCCAACAAAACGTTGGTACGCGCGGTTGCTCGATAGTGGGACCCTTGTTCCAGGAGGTGAGATTCAAAGTCCATGATCCGAAGGCCCATTCCAAGGGTGGCACATTGGAGAATACCGTGAACGGCGGCCGTGGAGGTCCCCAGTCGCATGGACCCGGCCAGGCACCGGGCGGTGGCGGTGGCGGTCCCGGCGGCGGCGGCGGTGGCGGTCCCCCCGAGGGTGGCGGCGATCCAGAAGCTGCCGTTCCCGCCCACCTACTCCATCCGGGCAAAGTAAAAAAGGTAAAGGTAAAGATCGTACACGATGCGGCGATACCTAAACCCTCCTCCGCCCCAATACCGATACTAATCTATTGTCTTTTGCCCCAACCTCTCCTTCCTCCATGACCCTGTTCCATTCCGCTATCCAAACCCACAGGACATCAATAAACTGCTGGGCATCACGCCCTCGGACATTGACAAGTACTCGCGCATTGTGTTCCCTGTTTGCTTTGTCTGCTTCAACCTGATGTACTGGATTATCTACCTGCATGTGAGCGATGTGGTGGCCGACGATCTGGTGCTGCTCGGCGAGGAGTAAGCAAGGAACGGAGGGAGGACCTGTCGCAGGAGCAGCGCTCGAAAAAGTCAAACTAAGCGGGCCGCTGAAAAATATAAGAATCTAATTTTAACTAGCGATTAAAGCCGAACCACTGGCAACCCAAACAAGAATTATTGTTTAACCCCAAAACACCCCAAAAAAAGAAAAGAAACAAACAAAAAAACACATATTGAAATAGCGAATATTGTTACATAGATTTACACGACGACGAGGAAGTTAGGATTAAAGAGAACACAAGGGATCGTGAACTACCCAGAGAAAAAAAACAACAGGCAGACGTACAAACAGCGCAGTTTAAAATATTTTGATTTTAATTTTGTTGCTTCGGATTCGTTGACTTTTCTTGATCTTGATTCGTTTGTTGAGTTGGCAGAGCAGCAGCTTCCCACAGTTTGAGAGAGGAATAAGAAGAAGAAGTAAACCCCGAAGAGTCTTCCCTATGTTTAAGCAGACATGGTCTTAGTTTAGTTTTGATCTTGAGATTCGGTAGTTCTCCGCGGTCGGCCGCGTTCTCGGTCAGGAAATAAATTTTAATTTCTTTCTGGAAACGGACACAAATTTTTAGCGCTTCCAACAAAAATGGCCAAATTTTTAGGAAATCAAATTTGCCGCGTTCATCGCTGCACACTTTAGTCCAATCAAATCAAATTTAATTTTAAATTACATTTAAATCGTAAATTTAATTCGACTTCGACAAATATTTTGTCATAATTTGCACCCAAAACAGAGAGCGAGGTTTTTTTTAATTTGCACCACACAACCAAACAGCCTGGGGGCAAAACGCACGTAAACGAGAAATAGCCACTCACCAAGGATAACGTTAAACTAAATTCATAAACAAGCAAATCAAAAAGAAATTTAAACTTATATAAACGGCACAAAAAACGCTCACGCGATTCGGCAAACTTCAGCACTCTCCATTCTAGGATATACACAAATAGGAGTTACAGGACAAGGTTGTCCCGATCCCAGATCAGAGCCGGGCAAGCAAATAAAACAAATAAAACTTCTCACTCACTCACTCGACACACCAATAAATGAAACTGCCTAAGAATTTAGCGTGTAAGTCTACGGAAAATAAAATTACAAATAGAAATCACCCCCTAGGAGAACCAAAAGCTAAGCTTAGATTATAAACGCGATCAAGTCGACAATGGCAGCTGATGGGAGAGTTCACTGAACCACTTAAGATCACTTAAGTTCAAGGTTTGTAAATAGACAACAATCACGTTCTCAAAAGCAAAGTAGGAGCAAAACTTCGCAAAACAAAAAACCAAAAGCAAAAAAACCCATTAAAGTTAAATGAAATTAATTAAATTAGTTAATTACCGTAACTCATAACTCAATAAGCGATCGGCTAACCGGGGAGTATACGTCGCCGATCTAAGTTAGCCTAGCCTAGCACAGCAAGGAATCATCAATTTTTCAATTTCGCTCAAGTTCCTCGACGAGTCACACACACACAACAAATTTTAAAGGCAAGTGAGTTTAATTATAGGAAAAATCAAGCATAGCACAAAACTTAGAACGTTTAAACGCAAACGCAAAGACAAAACCAAAACCAAAAAAAAAAATATATATCATTAAAGAATTTTAATTTAGGGGTGGGGACGACTACCTTTAGTTTAAGGCCTAAAGAATTTTGTACAGTTAGCTAAAGTAAAGAACCCATGACTTAGCATTAAAGGGCTATGTAAATCAATGAGTAAGACAAACCATAAAAAATATGCATACAGAAATACTTAGAGACAGCAGAGGAAGCACTACACTGCAGTCGGTGAAACGAGCATATTGGTTAGTGTAGTGGTAAGAACTTACATACCGCATATTAGGCACTTATATGTAGCACGAGTTTTTATATGTAAACCCTGTTCCGAATACCCAAGGATTACACCAAAATACTAAATCCAAATTGGAGCCACAATTACTGTATATATAATGATATGATAGATCCTAATTACACTCTCTATGGAAAGTACACTCACACAGAAGAAACCAAGGAAATATTACTTTATTAACGTTCTAGACAGACACACACACACACAACCAGTTTAAAGACGAAGACAGATCGGAGGCGGATATATAAATGAGTAAAATTAAAGAGAAAACATTATAAAAGAAGGAAAATTATATTAATGACAAGCAATATAACTTTTATTATACCTTTTCTACAACCAATTTGAACGATCCAAGTTGATCCCATGGATTTGATATTAAAAAGACGAAGCAACTGAAATTGAACACACAATAACCCGCAAATAGAAAGAAGAATTCTCAAAACACACAAATTTCCCGCTAACTAAAAAGCAGAACCATTCGCAGAAAGCAAAGACGAAAGGAGCAAAAGAGTTGGAAGGGAAAATCAGTGATAAATAAACAAAAAACTAAATACTCAATTACGTTAGCGAAGGTAGCGGGGGTCGAAGTGAATCAAAATGTTTATAGATCGAATGGAATCCCCATCCATGCACACACACTTTAGGAGTAACTTCAATTTCAAGCAAGAACAACAAGAACAACCAAAACAAATAGCTGCTCAACGGTTTCGGAGCGTATTTCCAAAGAACGTAAGCAAATTTTAGTTTTAGATTTAATCGCGGAAAATAGTTGCAAGAGAAAAAATAAAAAACACAAAAATAAGGAAAAGGTTAAATTTAATTTTTCATATGCGAATTTTTTACTCTATCGTACACCTAGTTTATTGTATGATTTTTATTACCAAGGGACTTTAGTTGAGATTTTTATAAATTAAACCGAAATAACAAAGAGAAATCAACAAGTGAAGCATTTAGGACAAAAGAAAAAATACTAACTGTTAAAATGTTAAATTATACACAGGAAAAAAAAAAGAAATGTTTGAAGCATTTTTGGGATCGCTGTCTAGACGACGATCCCAACACCAACGTTTTATAAATGAGAATAATGTAATAATTAACGGTATATACATATATATATGTATATGTATATGATGTATAATAAATTATATGTTATATATATGTATGGTGGTCTCAAAATGAAATTCTAAAGTATTTAGATAAGGCAAAACCAAGATTACAAGTTAAAAACATAGACGATAAGATTTACACACACAAACACACACAATCCCCACACAGACAGTACCGCAAGGATTTCGAAAAGAGCACGAACATTTTAATTAAAGCAAAGGATAAATGCCCGACCCTCCCCTCTCCACACTCCAGAAAAGAAAAATCTATAATATCGTAAGAGAATTAATTCAGAGTATTTACGAGAAAATAAAAACCAAAAAACGCAGTTAGAATTGCACGCCACGAATATAACACCCACAACCAAGTTAGACAAATTTTTAAGCAAAATAAATACACACACACCCAAACACACACCCACACACACACCCACTTACGGTTGTATGTATTGCGCATTGTTTCTCCAAGCAGAACTTCTTTGACTGCCGCCCCTTCAAAACTCTCACAAAGTCCCCCAACCGGAAATCAGTTTTAGGTTCACAGTTGAGACTTCATTTTGAGTTGGTTCGTTTGATCACAACAGCTGCTAACATGTATCTATGATTTTCTTTTATCCGTCCATTAATAAAAGTTCCTAAACGCAATATGAAGAACAAGAAATTTACATTTTTCGCTCACGCATCGCCGGCTCACGGGGCAATTCAAATTCGTTTTCCTTACATTTTCCGATTGCTTTCTTAATTGGAAATATATTTCCCATTCTCTCACAATGTTTGCGAGAAACACCTACACTAAAACCCGGAGAAAAAACCACAAGAAAACCACAAAAAAAAGATTAAAAAAATTGAAATTAATTATAACGTAATGCGTATGTAATGATTGATCACTGATCACAAATTTTGACTGTGTTAATTTCGTTATATATAAAAAAGGGAATGCAGACGAGGAAACCAAAATCTAAAAGAAGATAATGAAATGAGTAAATATAATATCTATAGCATATAAACACACATTATAAACAAACGATAAGTGTTACCAGAGAACAAAGAAACAAAAACCAAATACCTATAAAATTAAGTAAAAAAAGATACTAAACAAATGAAATGCATCAAGCACATACGATCGATCGCAAATCGATCACGAAAGCAAGAGCAAAATTCAACAGAAAACAAAGAGATAAAAAAACAAAAAAAAAAGAATATTATAATATTGCAAAAATGAAGTGAATATGAATAAAGATATGTAAAATTTACAAACAAAATTTGGAGTACTCTTTTATATTATTTTCTATATCAAGAGATGAACAATTTATGAACAATGTTTTTTGGAGATTATTAAGGTCGATAAGGAGGAATTTTATACTCCTCTTTTGATTAATAATTACGAAGGATCCTAAAGGCGGTGGTGAGGTTAATAATTATTTATTATTATTTCAATTATAATTGAAGCGAACTCATTTTTGGTTTATCCTATTATTTGGGATTTTGGGAACTCATACGGAAACAAAAAATTAGTAATCGCCAATCGCTGATGAACCTCGAATCGATTCAACTATTTTTAGGAATATTGGTTCGTTCATAAGGAAGCTACAGTCCCAAAATTTTTCTCTTATATTTTTATTTATTTTTGAAGATTTGATGCCACATTGAAAAGTAGCTTAGGGTCTTTAGCAGAAGGCCTCTAGATTCCAGAGATTAAGGTAGATTTCGATCTCAGTCGTCCATGGACGATTTACATATTTCAAAAGTATTTTTTTTTTTCATTAAATCACGAATATATCCCATATCCTGGAAGCAATAAAACTCAACCTTTTTTTTGTGTATTCTTAGTGGAATGTTTTTTTATTTGTTTAAACAGAAGTTTGCCCATATATAAATATCAGTTGAACGCGGTTACCTCAGTGGAAAGTACATACAATAATTTCGCTATATTCCATATCGTTTTTCTTTAGGGTAGAGGGAATGGGAATTCCAACAGATAACGGGGACCTATTATATTCTATGATTTTTATTATCAGGTAAGTATCTTTGGGAGTATTTTGAAGCAACGAAAAAGATAAACAAAATATATAATATTTGCGATTGCGAACAACTTAAGGTCGACGAAACATTTAACTAGAGTCTAGAGTTTTACGCAGATAAGAAACGAATTCAACTAATTGGACTAGAGCTCTTTTCAAGTTCACAAACAACAATATCGTTTTCTTTTTAAAGACCTAGCAAAAAATTGGAACACATTGCAGCTGCAAATATATATATAACCGATTTACAATATCTTCTCATCGATTACAATAAACGTACACATTTAAATATCATAAGGGAGGATTGCTTACTAAGTTTCAAGTGCGCGCGGTTAAAAACTAAAAAACCGAATTGACATTTGATTATTTCGTATTTCGTTTGGCTCTCTGGTTGCATACCTTGGCTGGCTGGCAATTAATTTTCGGGCTATATTCCCTCGATTCGTTGAAGCACACTCAAAAATTGGCTAATACTTGAATATTGCTTAGCGTGGTTGTGGGTTTGTGAAATTGTCTAATATCCTTTCATATATATTCAATTATATACATACGATGCCGAGCTTTATATATAAATAGAGTTGGAGTCGGTGTTGGGATTGCTGATAATCTCGGGAACCCGAACGAGTGCGGTTCTTACACAAACGCATTTAAATATTTTTTTTCTTTTACGATATTGTAGTTTACATAATTTCATCTTATCCATTACTAATACATCAATGGCTGAGAGAGTATATTTCATATAGTTAATGCATGCTTGGTGGTGTGGTTGGTTTAAAGGCCCAGTTAATGGTCTGTCCGTGTGGGTGTCAGGCAGTCAATAGAGTTCAATGAGCAATGAGCGGAATGAGGATGTACACAAAAGTCTGAGAAAAAACTACCGTTGTTACATTCGTTTCGTTTATATTTGACGATCCATCGTTGTTCATTTGCCGGTCTACAAATATTCTATCGAGATCTCTGTGTGGTCTTGTGTGACGGTCGCCGTCAGTCGGTCGTTGCCCTAAAATGCCCATCGGTTTGTGTGTAGCTGGCTGGCTGTTGGGGGGACTGGCTGATCGCTTTATAAGTGTCCATAACTCAAGTTTTTATGGTATCTATGCTCATGCTCATGCTCATGCTCGTGTGCCTAAAAGATAGAGAACAACATTGAATGGATGGCCGACCAAAAAAAGGAGAATGGCAAAAGAGCGGCATTTTTTAAGCATTCGACTCTTTGAGGTTTTGCAAACGTGCCAATTGATTGGAGTCCAATTCCTCGGGTATGCTGGCTCGACCACCGACCACCTGTTTCGGCGGCTCAATGTCGTCTGTATCGGTGTCGCCGTTAACGTCCAAATCGTGTGATTGTTCGCCCCCGCCGCCGCCACCCCCGCCGCCGCTGCCACCCGCGAAGGCATCGTCGAAGTTTGCATCGAAGTTGGCCTCGAAGTTCGCCTCAAATCCTCCGCCTCCGCTGGCCGCGGCATCTGTTGCCCCGGCAGCGGCAGTGGCCTCACCGCCGCTGGACTTCTCATTAAAAGGATCCTCGGCCTCTGGGAGCACGGGCACGTCCACTGAAGCCGATGCCGAATCGGTGCCCTCCGAAAACGATTGCTGATCTTCTGCTTGAGCGGGCGACAAAGGAGATGAAATCAAATCAAAGTTCACTTGGATAATGTTTGAGCCTTGACCCGGAATGTTACCTTCTTTGGCCACCACAACCTTGGGCTGGGCCTGGGGCTGCCGCTGTGGCGAGGCCTTGACCGCCGCTGGTTTTGGGGCAATTACCGGCTTATCCGCCGCCGTCTTCGCCTCCTCAACGGTTGCCGACGACGACGACGACTCGCTTTCTCCTCCTACTGGTGGGAAAGATTTATCGGCACCGTCTTCAACCATGGGGGTTGCAGCGGTAACAATTATTTGTGCCATACCTAAGTTCAATGTGTTCGCATTGCCGGCTGCCACCGCCGACGGGGCCGACGCACTGCCGGCGGCCACTGCCAGTGGCGGCGGTGGCAATGACGGTGGCGGCTTACCATCGTCGCTTGTATCGTCCTGCAAAAAGTCACCACACACACACACACACGTGAGTATTCAAATATATAGGCTTATCATACCCCCTACCCCTGGGAAAGGGTATGGGGTATAAAATGTTTTTGTCTCTTCTTAATAAATATGCAAATTGCTTGTGGGTTTTGAAATGGTAATTACCTCCATGCCAGGCTCTTGTATGAGTACTGAGTATGCATTAAAAATAAACGAGATATATGTTTACCGTTAGTCAAGTCTGAGCCGGAAATATTCTCTCCGTAAATATGAATATTCATATATATTTTATGTAAATTTATATTTTTATAGATGGTCTTTAAAAAAAGGTGTAAAGAGCGGTGAAGAGGAATTCAAAAAACAATTCGGCACATGCCCAACATGAATACCAAAAAAAGGATAAGAAAATTCAAAAATGCAACTGTCGATTTGTATGTACAAAAAGGCGGTTGGTTGAACAGCAAACGAAACCAATTAGCCAAAAAATACCAACAAAAATACCGAAAATAAACCGAAACAAACATGCGGGGGGAGGGGTCGAGGGTAATATCAGGTTCCTGTTACTTAATGGGGTCCCCTTGGTTACACCGAAACCCCAATAACGGTATTTTATATACAAGAGCAAAATCTACCAGAAGACAAAGAGAGAGAAGAGAAAACAAACCGCATGCTCGCAACCCAACACACGACCCGGGAAATATGATATACAAGGTTCAAAGATCATATAAAAAACACATTTAAGATACTTCGATAAAGAGTATTAAACGCTAATTGAGAGAGAACCGTTAAGTCTACGAATTACCCTTCGTGGCAGATGTTTGACCTTTCTCTTGGCCTTGAACGACACAGAAATTGGCAAATGGAAAAATAAAATCAGCGCACAACATTTAATAGAATCCAAAATAAAAAGAAAGCCAGCTTCGGTACCCCGAAGATTTTATACCCTGTACTCTTTTACCCCTTAAATATCCACGACATAAAAAAATTATATACAGCATTTTGGGGCCTAGTATTACGTTAATTTCTTAACCAGTTCTGTTTTATATTATTTTCCTTAGTTTCGGGTAGGGTAAGGGCAAGGGTAAGGGTACATTTTGAAAACTAAAGGGTCTTTTCAAACTTTCTTCACGCCTTCAGCAAATGATTTGTTGTCTTAAGATTTTGTGGTCCGGACAGACAGCTAGGACAATCGATTGTCCTACTCCTTGACCTTAGAAGGGGTACAGGGTATAAAAATGTAAAAAGAGCACAAAGCATTTGAGCAATCAATAAAAAAAAACAGTGAGTTTTCTGTGCACACACACACACATCGACACAAAGAAAAGCTGCAAAACAAAAAGGATAACACGGCGGCCTATGAAAAACACACTGGAAGAACACGGAGGATTTTTGTTTTTAGCACGGCTACGGAGATTAGTGGAGAGTAGTTACAGTGGTGATGGTGGACGAGCTGCTCTTGGAGATTAGTTCGTTTACCTCTAGAGAAATTGGAAGCGGGTAAAACAATAAGGATTTCTTCTTTTTTTTTTTGAGATAGAGAGAAACAAAAAACACTTTGCTCTAAAGGATCGAGGATATCGAGTGAGTTGTAGAACGATAATCGAATATATATAAAGATAATGGTATCGGCATAGGGATAAAGGATATATCAAAAAATTGATCAAAGATATTCAAAGAGAAAGTTCGAAAGGAAAGGACTCGGGCACTAAAAAATCCTAAGCCTTTACCTGGTGGAGGCATACTTGGGGCACCAGCGCCGTTGGGTATATAGCCGCTGTCATCATCTGATCAGGCATGGCAAGGATAAATATAAGCAATTTTCAATGACAAGAGTTGAAAAGATTTAACAGACTTACCGGCAGTGTCCTGCGAACCGAACATGTCCTCGGTCAATTCCAATTCATGGGCGTATTCCGGCGGCAAGGCCGGGGCCGGCGGCAAGGCGAAACTGGGCGGAGCTGTGGGCGGTGGCGATTCATCGCCGCCCTCAGACATGGGCTCGCCCATTTCGTCGCACTCCTCGACGACCAGCGAGGGGAAATTGCCAAATTTGCCATCCAATTCACCCTCCCACCAGCCGTCATCGACGCCGTGAGCGGTCTTCGTCACAATCTTTATGATCTGACCCTCCTCAAAGGTCAGCTCGTCCTCGGCAGTGGCATCGTAATCGTAGAGGGCAATGCACCATTCCACATCCGATTTGATGCGCTTTTGCGGGGCCATTATGACCGAGACTTGGTCGGGGGATTGCATGGAGTCCACCGTTTGATCTTCATTGTCAACAGTATAATCGACAGATGAGAATGAGATTTGTGAGCGCAATTGATTGCCTGAACTACCATTGAACGCAGCGCCGGCTGTTTCCTGGTCGATGTCCAAATAATTGTGCGGCACGTAGCCCTCTTCGCCCCGATAATTGCGGGCCCTCAGCCAGCCGTCGCCGTCGCCCTCGCCCACCACCTCCAGCTGTTCGTTCTCCACGATTGTCAGCTCGTCGGGGTTTTGGGCCTGCCAAGAAAAAACATAAAAATCCCTGAAAACTTCACGAAGGATCGCCCAACTCACCGTGTAGCTGTAGAGAGCGGTGCACTTGAAAATGGCCTCCTTGGGCTCAGGGACTATAGGTTCGTCCTTGTCTTCTTCTTCCTCGGCGCCCCAGTTGACTTCGGTGGGGTCGTCCCAGCCGCCGCCTTCACCCGCCCCAGCGGCTGCGCTGGTGGCTGCCATCATGGGCACCTGCGAGCTGGGCGGCGGCACCCGCTCCTCCGGCTCTGCAAGGAGAGAGGAAACTCAGATCTCGGCGGGTTTTTCAAGGCTTCCCAGACTCACCCTCATCGCTGTCGCTGAAAGTGCGATCGCGTGAAAGTTGCTTCTCCTCTTTGGGCTTGGGGGCAGCTGCCTGGGCTGCGCCCTCTTCCTTGTCGCTGTCGTAGAACGAATCCGAGCTGGGATTCTCGCCCTGGCCGGAGGCATCGGTGCGCATGGAAATCGAACTGGCCGAGCGGGTCAACTCCTGGACGCCCATGATCTCGGCCTCCTGGACCCACTCGTCCACGTTGATGCCGCCATCCCGCAGGCACTGCAGGCAGGCCTCGGCCTTGGCCTTCTCCGTTTCCGAGCGGCGTATCAAGTCCCGGAACTCCTCGATTTTGGTGTCCAAATCCGGGCCATTGGGGTCATTGGGGTCTGAGCGCTGGCCCGAGTCCCTCAAGGACACGCACAGCGCCAGTTTCTTGGCATTCTCACGGATGGCCACGTTCTCCTTGACCACCCGGCCGGCCAGATTCTTGGCCTCCTTGGTCAGCGTCTCCGCGGCCGAGTCATGCTCTGTAGTGACCTTCCTCACCGGGTCATTGTCACAGGACTCGAAGTCATACTGGATATGCTGCTTCAGCACAGGATAGAAAAGATAGCAGCACTGCAAATTGTACTCCCGGGTCAGCTGCTGGGCCTGGTCACGGATCTTGCCAAAGCTGTTCTGCGTGGCATGGCAGGTGAGCAGCTCGGTGCGGCCCATCAAGGTGAGATACTCCTGGACCCGCTCGAAGACGTAGTTCTCCATGGTGGTCATGGTGGTCTGCAGGTCGACAGTGAAGTAACGATTCTGATGGGCATTGGCCGCGGCCAGACTGAGAATGTAGTCGTTGCGGGCGCCGGAGGACTTCTCCTCGAGCAGCTCCTTGCGGGAGGTGACCCGGGCGCTGTTCTTCTGCAGCGAGGTGATGGACTGGAAGAAGGAGCCTTTTTTCTTTTTTAGCTTCTCCTCGATGTCGCGGGCCTTGTCGCGCACGTCGTGGGCGCAGTGCTCTTCGTCGAAGTAGGACTTTTTGGTCTTGTCCACGTCGCCGACGCTCAAGTGCAGCTCCTTTTGCACGTTCACAATGCCGGAGAGCGAGCGCTTGGCTATGGCGAGCTTGTAGTCGCGCAGGACCTTTGCCTCGTCTGCGATTTGCTGCTGGAAAACTTCAATAGCCGCCAGACGGGCTCGCGCCAGCTTCTCGTTCTCTTCAAGGACCGTGCGCCAGACGCTCCACATGTTCCTGGCAAGAGAGGGAGGGAAGGACATTAAGAAAACGTGACAAGAGCCCAAGGCCAGCGGCCGTTGGCTTACCAGCGCTCCTCCATGCCCTCCATTTTGATGTCGGGTATGTTGGGTATTTTCTTGTTGAGGAAATGCGAGGAGGTCTTGAGCAAGGACTCGCTGTACTGTTTCTCAATGGCCGACCTTTTGATGGTGAACTGACGTATGTCCTCGAGCAGATCGCATTCATGCTGGTTCTTCAGCTGCAACTTGGCCACTTGTTCCGTGTGCAGGTTCTTCAAGAATTTCACATAATTTCCCTGAAAAGAAACCACAGTCACAAAATCATCCCAGACAGACGGCCGCTTGCTTACCTTGCGCGGTGGCGGCTGCATTTTGTAGCCGTTTGCAACTAGCCAACAAAAATGTGTGTACTTTTGTTTTGTGTGTGTTGAGTGTGTGTTTTATTTTCTAGCTGATTTACTGTCTTACTGAACGGAGCTGGCCTACGACTACTTGCCGGGCATTCACGTCGTCAACTGCAACGAGAAGGCGGCCAATTATGTAACTGGGATGGGGGATGCGGGGGCGGCGACCCTGGGAGCCTTTAAGTTGCCCCAGACAATTAACCATCTCATCATAGGCAAGGGCACGGGGTGGGCAAGCCAACACAGACAAATTTTCTTTTGACTGTCCCCCCTCCCCGCCCCTCGCCCATGACAGGATGGCAACTCGGTTCGTATCGATTTATTGGGGCGAAGGAAAAGGAAAAACAAAAACCACTTGGCGAGCATATAAAATTCACTTAATTTCCCATGCTAACACTTTTCTTGGACATGCCCAAATCCAGCGTTGGTTGTAAGTAATTTTCCACTGGTTTTTCTCAATAATAAAAGGAATTTCTGGGTTTCTCTGGCTTTAAGCAAATCGCGTTACCTATCGATTCCGATTTTCACGACGTTGTGAGCAGTTTTTTTTTCTCCGCCCTGCACTTCTGCCGTTAGCTGGGCGGCGAGCGCGCAAGTCTCGGCTGAGAATTCTGGGGAGAGTTTTTGGGTCGCTGGCGTCTCTTTCGGGTTTTCATTCATGGGCCAGGCACATGCGCTGTGAGTTTGTTTTTATGCGTTGGCGGATGTCAAAGGTTGGTAGTTGGGTTGGCCAACTGACCAGCCAGCGACGTCAGCAGTGATAAGGAAGCAGCGTTGGCCGGCCAACTTTTACTTTTAACAAGCACTCGTCGCGCTGTCGTAAACGATACTAAATCGAAACTGGCGCAATGATAAATTTGCTATTGGCAACTATCGGCGGCTCAACTGATAACAATTGGAATTGTGCAAGGTGCGCGTGATAAGAAAATTCGAGTGGGTGAGGCCAAAACAGGCAAAAAGCGCGGTGATAGATCAGAAATTTAAGCAGATTGCACTAATCTTAACTTTAAATAAACAATTATGTGTTTAATAATATTTAAAAATAAAAATTCAAATTTGATACGCGTTCGGGCTGCCAACTTGCCGCAAAATATGATTAGCTGCCAACTCTGTGCAGCTGACAGAGTTGTCAACTTGCCTTCACATATTTTATTAAAACGCATATTTTATTTATTAATTTAAAAAGTATATAAAAAAATACATGATTTGTATTATCTTAAATGGCTGTAGGTTTTTTAAATAATTTTAATATTTGATTTCCTGCAAAATGAGCGATTTTTTGAATTGCGCGCGTTTGGCGGCCCTGCTGAACAGCTGATGGGATTACCGACCAACACACGCTGCTGCCTTTGGGGAGCTGACCGAATGGACCCGGAGACCAGGTCGTTGTAATTATTTAACAATTAGCTTGACCGCAGCTCGGCAGCATGACAGGCCGACCACAAACCTGTTCCCACTTAAGTAAATACCAAACGGAATTCCGAATTGACGCACCATCGACGCGCGCTCAATAAAAACAAACAAAGCGTCGGCAGCGGCAGAGCAGCCAGCGGCCAGAAAAAGTGGGACGCGTCGAAGCAGCCGCGCCAAGCCAAGTTTCACTTTTAGTTCGACGTGCAACGCCACTTGAGCAGCGCCAACGCTCACACAATTTTTAGCAATAATTCAAAGACGACTTCAATTTTCGTGTGCAGCGTAGCGAAGGAAACCCCAGCGACCGAGCAGAGCCAAAAATGTTCCGCAGCGCGTTGATTGTGCAACAGGTGCGCCTAAGGATGCCCGCCGCCAGGTTCTCGGCTGTGAGCGCGCCAGCGTTGAAAACTTTCACTTTGCAACAACAACGCACGGCCACCTCGACGGCCGCAGCCACGCCCCCGCCCAAGCACGACTGGAACCGGGCGGTCAGCGAGGCCGAGCGGATTGTCGGCTACCCCACATCCTTCCTCAGCCTGCGCTGGCTGCTCAGCGACGAGATCGCCAATGTGGCCCTCCACCTGCGCAAACTCGTGGGCAGTGCGCATCCCCTGATGAAGACAGCCAAGTAAGTCGGAAAATCATCTCCAAGTCGCCTTCTCATCCTTGTGATCCTCTTTCCAGGCATCTGCTGTACAACGGCAAGAACACCATGCAGGCCTGGGGACTGATTGTGCTGCTGGTGTCGAAGGCCGGCGGGCACTCGTCCAGCATCCCCGACGTGGAGCAGGACAAGAGCGCGGGGGTCCTGCACTCTCAGCGGGCTTTGGCCGAGGTCACCGAGATGATACGCATCTCCCATTTGGTGCACAATGTGAGTGGGGATTCCCAATCCTCCTATCAGTTTTCTAACCTCTCCTTGCCTCCCACAGAGCGTGGTGAACTTGCAGTCCACGACGCAGGCGGGCCAGGAGGCCGGCGCCTATGACGACATGTCCTTTGGCAATAAGATTGGCCTGCTGACCGGCGACTACTTGCTGGGCCATTCGAGCGCCGAGCTGGCCAATCTGCGCAACCAGGAGGTCGTGGAGTTGATCTCCTCGGCCGTGCGCGACTTCTCCGAGTCGGAGTTCATCGGCGAGCGCGACGAGCAGAACAACCCGCTGCCCTACAAGCCGGGCACCTTCCAGAAGCCCTCGCTGACCGTGGGCGTGGACTTCAACGAGCACGACGTGATGGCCCCCATGCCCATTGGCCAGGTCCTGGGCAACCCCGAGCAGGAGTGGGAGTGCCGCAACATCCTCAATGCCGGCAGCCTGCTCGGCAAGTCCTGCCAGGCCTCCCTCAAGCTGGCCGGCCAGAGCGAGCAGATGCAGCGCCAGGCCTACCGCTTCGGCAAGCACCTGGCGCTGGCCTGGCAGGCCTGCCTGGATGCCGAGCCCTTCCAGTGCCCCACGCTCCCGGCTGACCTCACTTTCAGCCTGGTGAGTGCTCCAGTGCTCTTCCATTTGGAGCACGACCCCAGCCTATACTCCCAGCTGGAGCTGGGCAAGCAGTCGGTGGAGAAGTTGGACTACGCGAGCATCCACCGGGCCGTGCTGGCCGGGCCGGCCTTGGCCAGGACGAAGGCGCTGCAGAGGAAGCACACGGCCGCGGCCTTGGCGGTGCTAAAGAATTTCCCGCCCACGGATGCCCGCCAGGCGCTGGAGAACATCATCCTGGCCATGCAGGATCTGTAGATCGGGTTTAGCTTTTAATTTATTTTAAATTATTTATCCACAAGTGCCCAGTAAATCGTCCTTGGTGATCCTCAGCAGGACCAGCTGGCGGCAGCGTTCGTACTCGAAAAACTGGGGGAAGTCCAGTGGCAGATTCTCCACCCGCCAGGGGCGGGGCGAGGACTTCCGCAGGAAATATTCGTACATGGGAGCCACGGAGTCGCAGTCCTCGAGGGTGAAGACGTAGCGCTTTTCCAAAGCCACGTAGAAGGTCTTGGGGCGGCCGCGGGTGAGGATAACGTCGATGACCTTGATAAATGCATCGGTCAGCGAGTCCTCGTAGATCACATCGGCCGCCAAAACCACATCACTCGCGTCAATGGCTGCCAGGAGGTCGGGGTGATAATTCTCCGGCTCCTCCAGGAAATTAAACTCCAAAACGCTAACCTGCCCCTTGAGCAGGGCGGAGTTCCTTTTGACATTGCCTCGGATAAGCTGGAGGATGGCCCCCAGGTCCACATCCGTGCAGTAAATCTGTCCAGGATTATGGATGGCCGCGGCTATGCTGGTGAGGCCCACGCCGGCTCCCAGTTCCATGATCGTTTTGTTGGCCAGCTGGCGGCGCTGGGCGAACATGAAGTCGGCCAGCAGCAAAGCCCCGCGCCAGACCTGAAGCCCCACCAGCTTCAGCTCGGTGGCCACGGAATGCTCTAGGGCAATCAAGCCCTTCCGCGGCCGTTGGACCTCCAGGTCTCCGTCGCGGTCCACCTGGGCAGCGGTTGCCTCATCCTCGGGGTAGCGGAATTGGAACTTGGAGACGACATGGCCGTCCTCCTGTTTCACCGGCTGGTAGTTGGTCTCGCTGTAGAGCTCCGAGCTGACCGTGTACATGTTGGCTGGGCGGCGGGCGGCGCGAGACTCGTGATGCCGCACGTTGGGTTATTTTTAAAATGCGAACTTGAAAATTCGCGAGGCCCACAAGGTGAGAGCAAATTTTGGGGGAGCGCTCGTGCGTGGGCGGGAATGATTGTCTGGGAGCGGATCACGTGCGGAGGGCACGGGCAGTTCATTTAAGCTAATATGTGCATTTTAATTGGGTACTTGAATCCTTAGAATACGCAAAACAATCAGAGAAGTTTGCTAAATTCCTTGGCCTGCCGGCAGTTTGTTTACGCTTGCGGCGTTGCCACTTGGGGCGATTTTAATCGATTGCAATAATATGGCGCGAAAAGTGACAAAATTTGAAAAATGCTCTATGCAAGTGCCTTTCATGCCTTTTAGATGTTTGCTCAGTATTACCGAAAAGGAGATTTCTTTTTGACTTTTAAAAGGATATTTTATAGCATTACTAATATCAATCACAACACAACATGTAGGCAGGGCTTGTATATATTAAAATATATATATTTTTTTTTAACAGCTTAACTACGCATTAATTTGCATTACATTTGAGCAGATAATTATGCGGTATATTAGCTAAACATACAAAATCATGAAAAATACTGTAAATATGCTTCTTTTTTAAGCGTTGTTTACTTCTCTGTAACTAAATATTCAATATCCAGAATAGAATATGCAATTCTCAAAATTTTATTGGAGAAAATTTATAAAACTCACAATTATTAGTACTTATAAATTAAAAGGGCCTTAAAAGGTTTCGTTATTAATAGCTAGACTTGATTTTATTATTAAAAACATATAAGAAAATAAATAATTAGTGCCATCTCTAATATTAATGTGCCTTCTCTGTGGCTGTTAAATTGCTTCTGGGTGACAGCCCTGGTCGCTCTGAATTGAAATACGGCATCACTGTAAAGTGGCAACGTTTGGTCATCTATTTTTATGACGTGTGGCAATATTGGTCGTTCTACTAAGGTAAATTCAGCGTGGCGGACGAAAATTGCGTTTCTAACAAAAATCGGCAATAAATCAACGAAAAATGTTGCGCAAAGTGTTCACCGTATTGTTTGCGGATAAAGGAAATCGCGAAAAATGAAAACAATCAGCCACAAATTGCCAACTTAACGACACTCGGAAAAATTCTTGCACGCTGGCCTGGTGTTCGTGTGCGTGTCTCCGCCTATGTGTGTGCCTGCGAGTGTGTGTAATCTAGGGAGGGAGCACCATATTTATACCCTCTACCTCGAAAATACAAGGGTATAATAGTTTGGTGCGGAAGTATGTAACATTTAAAGGAGTTATCGGGATCTGCAAGTCCATATGAACCAAAGGAACCCAGAGACCAATCGATCGCTTAAATGTGAACTGCCAACTTGTGCAAAACTACCAACTCGAAATACAGGGTGTTGCAAACAAGTGAAACGACCGCAACAGTGAAAGCAAAAAATCCCCCCCACCCTGGGGGAGCGAAAGGGCGCTGATTTGCAAAAAACCGAGTAAAATTCACGATTTGTTGATTTGTTTTCTGTTTGCCTTCCAGAGCTGTGCGCGTGCTAAATAACAACAACAATTTAGTACATTGGACACACAAAGGAAAGACAGACAAGCACACACAAGCGCGGAGCGAAAGACGGCGGAAGAGCGAGCGAGAGAGAGAAAAAACTTATCAAAGCAAACTTGAAAATTTTGTGTTTTTTTTCGTTTTAAGCCTGAAAGTGTCACCGTCAAGACGTTCGCTCGAAAAATGTTTTGGGATAAGGGTTATGCGCCCTCCGCCAACATAGAGGCGCTGCTCGAAAAGGAGGTAAGACGGCCCTGCCAACCCCCTCAAAATCTACCCAACTAACTGACGATTCTGTTGCCAGGATGCGAGGCTGGAGGAGTTCCTCGACGAAGAGGATATACTACAGGAATGCAAGACTCAGAAGAAGAATCTTGTGAACTATTTTATACGTCCCGAGGTGATCAAGCGACTCGTCGAGCTCATCACCACCGAACCCCCCGAAGATATACCCATGGTCCAGCGCTATCGCTATGCCAATATGTCTTGTGAGATACTCACACTGTAAGTGTGTCCAGAGGTCCTAAAATCAATCCTTTTTAATTGAGAGTTGTGTGATTTTTAGCGGCCTACCGTCCCTAGATGAGAAGCTACTGTCCGATACGGATATCCTGCAGCTGTTATATTCATATCTGGAAAAAGAACCACCGTTGAATCCGCTGCTGTCGTCGTTTTTTAGCAAAACGTTCAGCATGTTCTTTACCAAAAAGCTGGAACAGGATTGGTTTTTGTATCAACACATGTGCCTGCAACTCTTGGAGTATATTAAATCGCAAAAGAACTTTTTGGATTTAATTTGTAAACACTTTGACACACCGGTCATACCTGATCTGATTATGCAAATGATGAAGGAAATCGAAGGCGGCCAACTCAAGCGGAATCTATACGAAGTAAAGAGAATCGATTTCTATATCAGGATATATTTTAAATTCTCTGTATTTTTTAGTGGTTAACTGAAGATAGAATTGTGGAGAGACTGATTGCAATATTGCGTAATCCTCAAGAAACCGACAAACATGCGAATGTTGCCGACTTTTTCTGTGATCTTATTAATCAAGGACGATTGATGCGTCAAACCGAACAAGAGAACGACTCCTTCGAGCCGGCCTTCGATGGCTCGAATCCCATACTAAAAACTATTGAATCCGCTGAGACAATTGAAGCCTTGCTAAATGTGATTTTGGAACCAAACGCTCTCGAGAGCGCCATCTTATCAGGAATATCGGTTGTACTTACGCTCATCAAGCCCATCACCTTCACGTGGGTCTGCTTTAAAATCCTTTTAACTTTTTATAACTTGAATGTTTTATTTTTAGCGACGAACCGAATTCGGATCTCCAGCGTCTGCTGCAGAAGCGGGAAAGGGAAATGCATTTGGAAGTGCAGGAGACTGTGATCAATGTGATGGCCCCGCGGCTGCCGGAATTCGTCGAAGTGCTCAAGAACCCGCCTGAGGTGAGTTCGTCTCCTCCTCTCACCACAAAACCAACTCAATTCCTTTCTTTTTTAGAAACCCTCGCTGGAGACCACAGCGGCCGTTTTGACGCCGCCCTTCGGCAAGGCCCGCCTGCAGGTTTGCAGGATTTTCACCGCCCTGCTGGAGACGCGCCACGAGACCGTCCAACAGGCGTAAGTTTTCTAGCTTTTGAGGCCTGGAATTTCATTTACCTAAATCTCTTTGTCTCTCTCAGTGTCTGCGAGACGGAGTACTTCAACTTGCTGCTGGAGTATTTCCAGCAATACTGCTGGAACAACTTCCTGCACGGCGAGCTGGAGAAGGCCCTGCAAATGGTTTTCTACAATGAGCTGGCGCTGAACAACAACAGCTCGACGGAGGGCACGGACATGTCGTTCGGCAAGCAGATGACCAATGACAATTACATTTTCAATTGCTTTGGCAAAACGCCGACCTCGAATGATCTGTCGGTCACGGGCATCGAGCCGGCCGATCTGGAGATCAAGAACGCTCTGAACGAGTTCAAGAAAACCGATCGGGACAAGGACATTTTCAACGGCCTGGACGTGGACATGGAGGCTGCCCCCGCCGAGGAGGAGAGCCCCAAAGAGGCGGCTGAGCCGGACAATGCGGCGGGCGATGGTGAGCCGGCCGCGGAGGCCAATCATCTGGACAACAACCTGGACAAATCGGAGGAGACCACCACGCTCAATGATTTGGACAAAACGAAGACGCCCAACGACACGCAGCCCACGGAAATGCAAACCCATGTGAGTCGGAAAAATCTCTCCCCAAATCATCAACTAACATTTTCTTTTCCCTCAGTTGATTGTAAAGTGCCGACTGGCGTGCAAGCTGGTGGAGTTCTGGCAGCAGAATGCCCAGGAGCAGAGCCTGGCCAAGGGCCGGAGGCTCGGCTACATGGGCCATTTGATCAAGATCCTCAAGCATCTCACCAGTTGTATATCAGAATCTGAACATATCGGTGCCTTAATAGCAACCACCTTCGCCAACGAAGACGAGCAGCAGGTCTGGCAGACGCTCATCGACCCCGAGAAGGGCGAGTTCACCGAGGCCGTCAAGCTGCAGACCAAGCTGCTGGCCAACTGCAATCCCCACGAGGAGAACGAGTTCAGCACCGGCAGCTCCAAGGATTTCATGGGCGAGACTGGAGCCTGGAACATTGACAGCCTGTCCTACAGCAATATGGGCTACAGCGATCTGGATGGAACCCTGCAGGACATTGTCTTCACCATGGACAGCGACCAGAATCTGTTTCATTTCGGGCGCAGCATCGAGGACGACGAGGAGGACGACGATGACCACACGGGCACGGGGTCCGGCGACGGCCACGGCCTGGACTCCAAGGAGTCTTTGTTCTTGCAAAACCTCACCAGCGCCGATCCCTGGGATGTGGAAGGCTTTATTTCCGACATAGCCCGCGGGGCCATGCAGACGAACACGGGCACCGCCACCTGGGCCGAGCATTCGGAGCTGAGCGGCTCGAATTTTGCTGATTTCGATGCCCATTTCAGTTCGTTTGCCAGCGAGTTGGGCCTGGCGGAGACTCAACCACCTGCCGAGCCTGAAGAAGAGGAAAAAGTGGGGGAGAATTCTCCCGCAGAGACGCCCGCTCAACCGCCCGCCAAGCAGGAGGAAGCCGAGCGGCCGTCGGAGGACCCCCAGCCGGCCGAATATGACAATAATGCGAATGTGGAAAAGACAACGACGACGGGCGCGGCCAGCGAGAAGCTAAGCGAACCACACGATGTTCAAAAAGGCCCCACCTCCCTGGTGGCGCGGCTGCAGTCGGTGCTGCTCGACGGCGAGGAGGACTACGAGGACGACGAGGGCATGTGGACCAAACCCCTGGGCGGTGAGCGCGAGGAACCGTCGCCACCGCCGCCGGCCACCAACGGGCCCGCCACCCGCAAGCTGGCCGAACTGTGAGCCCCTCAAAAAGTCCTTCACTCACTTCAAAATTGACTTGACTTTCTTCTCCTCCAAAACAGGAACAATGACAACAACAGCGAGAGCCACGACGACCAGCCGCAGGCCGTGGCACCGCCTGCCGCGGTGGCCCCTGAGGCCGCCACCACCACCACTTAAAAAACACAGCTACCAATTTCGTGTGCGAATCGAATTGTAAAAAAAAGCTTAGATAAAAAAAAAGCCTTTGATTTGCTCAGAAGATCAACTGATTTGTGTATTAGAAAGGTCGGCGAAGCGGCCGACCGACCGCCTATGAAATCCTGTAAATGAGAGAAAATGTTTCTTGAGAATTCCTTTTGCTCCTCGCTCGTTTTGCCAATTTCCTAAGTTTAAGTCTAAAGTTAGAAATACAAACACACACACACACGCAAGCAAGCAAGGCAATTTTTGATTGTATTTTGTTTGTATTTCGCTTAGTTTCCTTCCCGCCTTCTAGCGCGCCTCTACTCGTAATACTCTCGATGTGTTAAAGAATACAAATACAAAAAAACCAGAAAAAACAAATGAGCATTACTTAAAGTACCAAAATCTACATAATTATCGTATGTTTATTTAATTATTATTGTGTTTATTTTTTTTAACTTGTCGAGCTGCGAAAAACGCTTAAATTGATCAGACAATGATTATACATATATAAAATATCTTATATACTTTTGTATTGTTAAATTCGAGACTTGTATTTATTGTATGTAAATCAAAGAACCACAATACCAAAAGTTTTCACACACACCACAAACACACACCACACACACACACACACTGGCTGAAAGCACAAAGTACGACGTTTCATGTATACAAATTGCCTTTTGCCATTAAAATTTTTTATATACACACACCTCTATATTTATATATATATCGCAATTTATCGATTAAGTTTCGAGAGCAACACAAAAAAAAGGAATATGATAAAAAATATCGGTTTAACCAAATAATTTGTCCAAAGTACAAAGTTTTATAAAAGGAGATTTAAAAAAAAAAGCCTGCAAAGAAATTAAGCACACTCACACACACACACACACGCGCGTCGGTCCAAGCAAGACTTTTTCACCAAGAAGACATTTTTTAAGCCCTTAACTATTTAATTGTTTTTTTGTGTATTTTTTAGTGGAATTTTTTCGGCTTGTGTGTTTTGAAAACCTATTTTGTATTTTGTAAACCGTTTTGTGTTAAAAAAACAAAAAAACCAATATGCCATCTTTTGCTTCCAAATAATTAAAAATTAAAAAAGAAAAACAAAAAAAATCTTAATTACTTTTAAATGGGCGTAAAAAAAAAGCGCCCAAAATGTCAACTACTAAGATTTGCATGTAAAAAAAGGCTTTAAAAAAAAAAAATATAAACTACAAACATATTTAAAAAATTATAAAAAAAATTAACGCATACTCGAAGAGATTCCCCGAACCGCCCCCTCCTGCCCTGGGACACCGCACTAGTTGTTATTTCGTAAGGAGCGGGAGAAGTTTAAGGAGCTTCGGGAGTTGCCCGTCTGATTTGTTGCACAAATTTCAAATCACTTAGCTTTTGTTCGTGTGAGAAAGGATTAAAGAAAAAAAATATTCAACTATCTCTGATGAAAAACTGTGATAATTAAATGAAGTTGCAGGGTATTTGGTAAAAAAGCAGATTTTATTTAATCAAAAAACCAACAAAAAAATACGAAAAAAATACAATGAAATACACACACACACTCTCACACACACACACACACTGACTCGCTATTCCTTTTCCGAAACTTGAATCCTCTGACTAGAGAACCACAGGAAAGTTACTAAGCCGCAAGACAACGCAATAAATTTTGTTCTACACTCACGCCGAGAATCCTTCAAGCAATACAAAAAATTACCCAGAGCCAAGAAAGAGCCAAACAAAAATTTAGTAAGATTGTTAAGAAACCTTCGATACGTTTGGGAGCCTCCTAATTACCTTACTCATATCAGCCAGTCGATTAATTCTACTGTACAGGCCTAGAGATAAGTCTTCCCCCCGCCCTGCCCCCTCCCTTGTTATTGAAATGTGTGTTTTCCAAAAAGAAAAACCGATTCCTTCCCCGGTTCAAATGCCTTATCCCCGTACGAGAAACCCATGGCACTTTTCGAAAGAACCTTAAATATTATAATAATGTATGTAGGAAAGTTAGGAACCTTAGCCATAAGCAGAGTCCCCTCACTCGCTTACTGTGTGTCTTGGGCTGGGGAAAGAACACTTCTCTGTGTGAAATGACTTTGAGAACTAAAGTGCGTTTACCGATTTAAGCTTAAATGTTAGTAGATCTTAGGAACCACATGACGATAAGGACGATGTTGTGGGTTGGGGAGCAGCAGCTTTAAGCATTTTGTTCGGTAACCTAAACAATAAACAATAAGAATTCAGAATACCAAACGTCCAATGAGAAAAACAAAAATTAACTTAAATTACGAAACGAATAAGTCTTTAACCGCTACCAAAACAATTTTACAATGCATAAATTATTTGCTGTACAAAATATCTAATTACCTAAATATATTTTCGAAGCTGATTTAAGGATCTTGAAAAGCGTTCGAAGAAGCAAAGCCGAAGGTTGTAATTTTCGTGGCGCAATTAAAGCATTAAAACTTAAGAGAGAAACCAAAATATCTTTAAGCAAATTTTCTCGTCTGTGTGTGTTCAGTAAATTCAGTATTTCAATTAAGCCAACTTGACAAGAGGAATCACAAAAAGCTACAATGGTTTCCCCCAAAATTGCGAACCACACACACACAAACACACACATGTCCACACAAAACTCTATTAAAGAATTAAAAAACAGCGGGAACAACAACGACGAAGACGCAACTGTAATAAATAAAACTAGTTAAAGATCCTGGAAGGTTTTGGAGTTGGGAAGATGATATTTTGTTAACAAGAAGATTAAAACGATCACGATAATATAACAACTTAGGAAATAGTCAACCGAACCCAAGTGTGCTTCATGTATGAATTTATGTTTAGATATAAAATAATATTACAAAATACCATTCATATGTATTCCTAGTTCAACACTTAAAACACAAAACAGAATTTGCATATTAACTCTTCAAAATATTGGTGTCTATGTAAATGAAATCTTTATTATATATACATATATATATCTATATATACATATTAACTATACAACTTTATATTTGTAAACCGAAGACAAGAGACTTTGAGAGCAAAAGAAATCCCGTAAGCAAATCGCAATATCCAAACTTATCGACATTATTTTGTCAGGAACCAGCTTGCTAGATTTATACACATGCGTGATAAACACACACACAAACACACTACCCAGATATCCTTGTGTGTCTGCTTGGAAATCGTTTAATCTCTCCCCCCGCCCCCCATTCATCCCAATCGAGGGACAACACTCGGGAAGACCTTGTATTTCTTGAGTAAGTGCCTTAAAAATCTCGCTCTAAACTCTCTCACACTCTCGCACTCTTCTTCTCCGACTAATCAACTATATATATGTCGATATCTCAGATCAGATCATACTTTCTATTGTCGTGTGTAGTTCCAATAAATGCCCGAGGTTTTCAGGCAAAAAAATAAAAGATAGTTAACTCTCTCTGCTCCGATTTATCTCAACTAAACTAATCGTAGATCGTAAAGGAAACCATTCACACGTCCTATGTAAATGTGTGTGTATGATGTTTGTGAGTGTTTTTAATGTACGTTTTGCTCAACACACACGCACACACACAGCCACACCCACACCTACGCCCTCACCCACACCCACATTATGGGAGAAAAGACCGCTTTGCAGCAGTTACCGAAGATTTGTGATTGTTTTGAAATTTTGCATGTACATTGAGTACACTTAGCATTAAAAACAAAAAACCCTAAAAAAAACAAATAAAAAAAAAAAATACATTTGCCGAGAGTTACGGAAAATTGTAATAGCGTTAATTGTCTAAGAATTGTGCATTATAGAGATTCACTTTGAATTCGTATTGAAAAACCCTATAAATAAAGCGATACAAATTTGACTCACCGCCGATTGGCTGTTTGGTTTTATTTCTTTGGGTTGGAGTTTCAGGACATCAGGGCAGGAAGCAATCCGACTTGTCTGCTGACAAATTTGATTCACCGACGGTTGGAGTTTAAGGATTTAAGAGCAGGGAGCTGGGGCCCTTGAAGAAAGCAGAGTCGATCCGAATTATCCACTTAAGAATCTAACTTTCATACTCTCCGAAGTTCGGATTAGTTCTTTGGGAACTTGCTGAGTTTTGAGGTTTTCTTGGCGAAACTCTGACAAATGGTTGATAAGATTTTTGCTGGAGATTCGGCTGAAGATATAGAAATTCCTATATTACAGAAATCACTTACAGATCAACTGAATGAAACATAAGACAAAGATTTGATCATGAGAATGTCTGAAAATATTACAAGGGCCGATCGAATTCCATTCCCAAAGCCTTCAACTTGGTCTGATTGAAAAGCTTTTTAAATCTGTCAAGAAACTTCTTAAGCATTCTTACTGAGCTGCTGACAGGGCTTCGTGCATTTGGTATTCTAGGTTGGGTGGCTGGCAGATTCTGAAATGGAGATCAGAAGACTCCCCCATCCACATTACATATTAGTTTAAGGCCTATTTCCGGGTTGTAGGTATATCCCTAAAAACGACGATTAAAATGGTAAAATTTAGAGACTTTTAAATATCATTTCTCTGATCTTTAAAGCCTGCAAGTTAATCTGATGTATTAACCAAAGCTTCGTCATTCACTAGATCAGTGGTTCCCAAACTCTTTTCTCTCATAGACCACTTTCAAAACTTTGCTGGATCCGGTGGACCCCCTGCAGCTAAA